>APFE030077860.1:6674-90090 GCA_000404065.3 Pinus taeda | reverse complement strand
AAACCATGATTGATTACTATGGTTGGGCAATGAATCATTTATCAACAACCAATTTGTTAGGAATGCATTAATTATAAACAAATCTTAATATTTTTCTTTATGTGGATTTTTTTCTATTCAACATATGGTGTGTTGTGCCCTCAATTTGATGTGTAACGTTTGGATTTGAAATATGCAAGGTAATTTCTAATATTATGTATTTATACATAAATGCAAAATCATATTATTATTAGAGGTAGAGTTCCATCTCACAATAGATTAAATTAACAAGGGATTTTGTTATCCAACACTCCTACAATCAAGAGAAACATCGAGGAATGCTATAAAGAGGGATTCAAGAAATGTAGGGATATTGGAGGATCCCTTCCTATATGATTACAATAGGCTTAATCACAAATCCTATGTCTCATGGAGATGATTTAATGAAAAATAAATGCAAAATGTGTTTGGTGATATACGTCATGATTTGAAATAGATAAATGGGGTTATCATGAAAAAAACAAGGGATTTGCCTTGTGGACATATATCTTACCATGTTCCTTCAGAAAGGGAGTATTTTAACAATGATAAATAGAGTTGATATATTATAGGTATTGGGGGTTGGGAATTTGGTTTATGGGGGATTTATATGTATTGGAAGGTACAAAAGAGGTATCCAGCAAATATAGGGGGATTTTTTGGTAGAAGAATGTATTATTTTAGACTACAAGTCCACAAAAAATTACAAAGTCTGGGACCATATTGTTAGGAGTTGCAATCCTTATCTTGAAGAGGTATTGTCACGATCCACTTCTGAGTTGTATGTGAGATCTATATCTATACCTAGATCTAAAAGTTCAAATTGATGTATTATAAATTCATAGCCTGATATCAATACAATGTGCAATACAACAACATTAATCCTTCTGCACCACTTTGAATTTATTTTCTTCTCTCACCCATGTTAATTCTTAACATGGTATTAGAGTCATAATAGATTTGAGAAATCCATGCTATCTCTGAGAGAGTCATACTGAATATGACAGTGTGTTGCATATCATAGTGAGGAGAACAATGCAAGAGAGAGAACACTATCTGAATCATAATAGAGTCATAATAGAGTATTAGAGTCATAATAGATTTGAGAAATCCATGCTATCTCTGAGAGAGTCATACTGAATATGAGAGTGTGTTGCATATCATAGTGAGGAGAACAATGCAAGAGAGGGAACACTATCTGAATCTATAGCTCTAGATCTATCAAAGATAAGTTTTGAAGATATGAGATACAAGATTTTAAAGAACCCTAGAGACCCAAATTGAGATTAAGACATATATCACATGTTGTAGTTCATAGTGGAAGAAATCCTTTCTTATGAGCATGAGTGTATTCATCTCTATTTTTCTCCATTACCTAGTTAACATTGGAGATCACAATTTATTTTTTGGGTTTAGTATTGATGCTCCAAATGACAACTCTCTTGTACAAAATTATTGATATCCAACTGAGGTATACCTCATAATTTTATTATGAATATAAGATGAATAAAGAATTCAAATATGACTAGACCTCCAAATGTTGTTATGAATCTCTTCCTATGTAAGAATTCTTTCCTACCTTAGAGTTCTTCGAATCGGGCACAAAATTTCTCAAACCCAAAGTTTAACCACTATGTATGGTGTTTCCTTCCATCCAAAAGAAGTAGTTGGTAATATTATTCATTGAAGGCGTTATCACTTAGAGAAATACCTGGTTGTGGGGAAGGGGGGACTCTAAGGTAACCTTTAACCTCTTTGGGATTGAATTTATCCCCTCAATACGAAGGAGGATCTCTCCTCAAACCCAACTACCCTAGGTCACATGAGTAATAGGTTTTCTAAACGTTCTACGATCAGATTAATTAAAATAAATATAGTGTTGGTTGGAATATGGGAAAAACTAAACACCAATGGGCGATATAGTGATAGTGAAACAAATAGGATCTTTGCAATAATATGGAGGAAAACAATCACAGAGCCAAGGCAACCAAATATTGGTAGACTTACAACTTATAAATATGTAGGATGAACAAGAAACACTCAAACCTTACAAAAAAGAATCAAAATGATGAATTCTGCATAAACCTATCAGGCAGAAAGTATGAGTAACAAGATATCACAAATACAAAGCATATATCATGAATTCTATATCAATGACCTTCCATTTTAGTATAGAAGAAGCACATCAATGAAATGTTGAAATATAAACAAAACTAGAAAAACATATTGGAATACTTGACACATGAATATTTGGACAAAATCTTGATACAACTGCTTCAAATATTTTTCAGTAAATTTGGAAAAAAAAAATATATATATATATACAAAACACACAAGGCTTTTCTCTGTCAAAATCTGAACACCTGTTACATTAGATAGCCATGCTTAGATAATAAAAATAATATCCCAGACTGTTTCTATCTTTCTGGAAACAAAATGAAATCATAAATTAAAATTAAACTAACTTCAGAATTAGCTGCAAAAATTGTCTTGAATGTTGGTGTTGATCCTTCACCAAAATTGTGCATTTGCATAATAAGATGTTTCCTGAGGATTTGGATCTAATTTCCATCTTTTGATTTAACTATCAAGTTGAATATGATGAGGTGGCTCTACAACTGAAAGTAGATTAGGCATTTTTCTAAATATAGAAAAATTAATTCTCGCAAATTCCTGAAAATAGGCTCCAAATATTCCTTCGTATCTTTGAAGTTGTGACACTTGTGTAAAAATTGAGAGATTTTTTGTTAATGGTTCTGTTTTCGACAAAATCCTCTTTCAGATTTGGAAAATTCATTTTCAACTTGTCAAAAATTGCACCCAAAGTTGATGGCTAAAACAGAAAATCATTTAATATTTAAATCTGGAAAAATGGGCTTCAAATAATCAGTTAGATCTAGTTCCAACTAATCTCCCAGTTTAGAGTTAGTTGGAGCTAGTTCCAACTATATATGTTTATCATATTTGTAATTGAATTTGTGGAAAAATAGTTTTGTTGTGCAATTAGTTTTCTAAATTAGTATCAAAGCGTAGGATTTGGGCTTAACTCGCTTATGGGAGGGCCAAGGAACATGAGAGAAATGTTACAATAATTTGTTATAGTAATGTCTTTCTGAATATTTGATTTTTTTTGTAGAGCATGTTGATTTATTTGGCATTGGTTGCCAGAAATCTACACCATTGGTTCAACTCAGTTATGTATAATGTTTTGTGTGAAGATATCAACTAAGCAGGTCCATCATTAAAATAAGTTCATATATGCACTCTTAGAAGCTACTCTTTTAAGATGAATTGATATGTACATGACTCTTTGGATAATCATGAAGTATGAAAAAATCATAATTTTGAAGGAAAACCTCTATTAGTTACTAAAATTTAAACGAAAATTCCATCAATTTTCCATAAACTTTGTTACACGCATTTAAAGACAAAATACAGAATTGTTCAAAAACATAATTACAAAACAGTTGGGGATCATTAAATTGTGGCCAATGGTTGAGAGTTCCAATGATGCTCATGGATGGCAAGGTCCACACGCTTTTCCATAAACTTTGTTACACGCATTTAAAGACATAATACAGAATTGTTTAAAAACATAATTACAAAATAGTTGGGGATCATTAAATTGTGGCCAATGGTTGAGAGTTCCAATGATGCTCATGGATGGCAAGGTCCACACGCCATCTCGCAAAAGAAAGAAACCCATAGTTTTTTTAATCATATTTTGCGAGAATTTAAATTTTGGGTGAGTTTTTCGTAAAGATGGATAATAAAAAATCATTGCATAAATATCTACAAACCATAACATGAATATTGCAATTATAAATTGACATGTATATGGACTTTTGGATAATCATGAAGTGTGAAACAATCACATTTATGAAGTCCAACATCTATTGGCTGCCTAAATAAGTTAAAAATAATGCTTGCATTAGAAAATGTTTTTGATTGGTTTGGATTTTTGAACATTGTTGAGATATTCTCTCAAACACAATCTACAAGTATAGAATTTTTTGGATCTCGTTCCAACTATGTAAGTGTATCATATTTATAATGGAATGTGTGGGAAAATAGTTTTTGGTGTGTAATTAGTTTTCTAAATTAGTATGAGATCGTAGGTTTTGGGCTTAACTCCCTTATGGGAGGACGCAACAACGTGAGATAAATGTTACAATAGTTTTTTGTAGTAATAGGTTTTTGTGAATATTTGATTTATCTGTAGATTCTGTAGAGGTATGTGACATTGGCTGCCAAAACTGTACACCATTGATTGAGATCACTTATCCATAATTCTTTGTCTGAAGATATTAACTAAGCAAGGGTCGATTATTATAATATGTTCGTAAATGCACTCTTGGAAATGAAATCAAGACATATGTGACTCTATATTACTGTGATCTTCTAGAAGCATTAGAGGATGTCTATAAGGCCTGGCTAAGCTCTAAAATTATAAAGGACTAGGAAAATTTTGTAGAAACCTGTTTCAAGAATGTTGGAGATAGTGTGAAGAACTAGATCACATTCAATGAGCCTCACTCAATCTCCATTTAGGGCTATGATGCAAGCCAATTTTCTCCTCGGCGATTCTTGATTTTCTTCCACCTCTTTTCCCACGCTAGGAATTCCACTCAGTTTGCCACTACCCCTCAATTATACACATTATATCTTGTTGTAGGAGGCACACTATAGTGTGAGCTTCACATTTTTCCTCCTTTCTGCAGCCCCATTATAAGAAATAATCTAACACGATTGCATGTGTCTTCTTAAGGCTACAAGTTTGGGACCCAAGATGAAATGGTGACCACATCCTTTGCTTCTTGGGTTATGGAGCTTAAATCCACTTGGAAACATTAGTTCGGCTAATAGAATCCACATTGTCACTTTGAATTTCATCTGTGGTTCAAACTTGGTGTCCAAGACATATTTCAATGCCAAGGAAGACAATGAAGTAAAATCAAATGAATAAATGGACATAAATGAGGTGTTTATCAGTTTAGGACATGCAGAGACACCGATAAAGATTTCTCAAACTCATGCTTTGTTGGTTGCTCTAATAGTTGTATAATTCGTGAGGAAATTAAAGTCAACTATATTAGATTTAAAATCCTTTCCGTTATCATTTCTAAGCGACATATTGCATTTTCAGGAATTCGATCTATAGTTCTTTTCAAACATTTAAATCATTTCTATGCCAATGCTAGAAGCATGCTTCTTCCATGACATCTTGGTTAACATTCGTATATTCCTAGACTACGCGTAGTCTTTGTCCTGAGAAACTTATCTGTTTTGGTCAATGAAGGAGATGGTAACCCCGTTATCGTTATCAGCCAAACTAAGAAACGACTTTCTTCTAGATGGATGGCCCAGTTGAGTTAACACCTTCCAGCATCGACTAGCTGCCCTATCTAGAAAGCCTTCTCGGACTAGCGATTATGGTTCTTCTCCCCTAACTTCTTCCTACTCCTACCTTCTACACCAATGGCATCTATAGTTAGAGATCTCGCTGGTCCTCCTCCATCTAGTTTGCTCTCCTCGCTAGTCCTGGGAGATCTTGCTGCTACCTACCCCCACCCTCTGGTAACTCTGGACAGGAAAGAAACCAATTCATTGTCGGATGCTCGCGCCCTACTATATTTTTAGTTGGCAACACATCCACATGGATGAGGAGATTCATTTATTGTTTGGAAGAGAGTAGTTCAGTGGTTTAGTTGTCATCGACTTTCTTTTCTTCTTAGTTAAGAAAATCATTTTCCTATTTTTATTTAAGTTTATTTATGATATATTAAGATGTAATATTTTTGAGATCCACAGATCTAGATCTGCAAAACAATAAACAAGCTTTCAAGAGAAGGAAGGAAGCGAGCAAGAATTGAGAAAAGAATGAAATTCATTGATTCTACAATATTGGTTTAGAATAAATACATAAAAGCAACTAAGTTAAGCTTAGTTGTACATGCAATAACTAAAGCGAACTAAAGCTAAGTGTGCTTTATCTTATGTTAATGTGTACATGTGCCACATGCAAGCAATAAGTTAACTGGAGCTAATCTAGGTGCATGTACACCAACACAGCTAGTCTAAGTGCATGTACACCAACACAGCTTGTCTAAGTGCATGTACACCAACACCCCCCCTTAAGAATAACTTAGGTGAGTGTGATGCAAAATCAATGAGTCCCGGCAACACGGCCATTTTAGGTACCCATATACAATGCATAAAAAAAAGGAGGAAAGAGGGAAAACCCAATGGGAAGAAAACCCCCCTCAAAAATATAATGCAAAAAAAAAGTAGGAAAGAAAAGAGTGAAAGTGATCGTGATTGTTTAGCATGGGAGGACTGTGACCTTGAGGCCGAGCTTCATGCACAACATCATCCCATACTTTGGCACGACAGGGTGTCCGACCACTGCTTTTACGCGAAAACGCAGGATGATGGAGGAAGCAACCCACTTCATTTGCAGATGGGCAACATCCCTTCCTGGGCACCAGCGAGGGCCTTCATTGAACACAGGGTATATGAACTCGGACTTGGTCACGAATTTCCCATTGTGGAGCCATCGTTCTGGCTTGAAATCGTGGAAATCCGCACCCCATATGCTCTCCATTCGGGCCATGGAATACCATAAACACAACACCCCGAACCCCTTCTTCACCCTCGTTCCATCCGGCAGCATGTCATTGTTCACAACCACTAAATTCCCTAATGGAGCCGACGGGTACAGTTGCAGAGACTCTGAGAGTGCCGCATGCAAATAGTTCATCTCTTTTAACTCATCCACCGTAAACACTTCCTCGTGGTCTGCGTGGGTGTCATGTTTTCTGTGCTTTATTATGCCTTTGAGATCCGTCAAAATATTCTCTTCCATGCTAGGGTGCTGCTGCAGAAGCCAGAAGAACCAAGCGAGTGCCAGGGTTGTCGTATCCCTGCCTGCCATTATGATGCTTACGTAGGCGTCTCTCAACTGGTCGTCAGAATACACGCGGCCATTCATCTCCTTCTCGAGGCGGAGGAGGAGATGCAAAAAGCCCGGAGAATCCTCACAATTCGCACTGTTCTGCGCTATCTCTCGCCTCGTCGTAGCACAGATCTCCGCGATATAATCATCTATGACTTTTACATCTTTACGGATCTGCCGTTCCAGCCCCAAATTCAGAAATCTCAGTGCCTCCCAGTAAAACGCCGGCACAAGAAACCGACAACTGGAAAGCTCGATGGCCTGGTCATATGCCTCTGTGAAACGATTATGTGCGAGGTCCAGGCTCATGGACCCCGGATCGAATCCGTGGGTGAAATGAGAGATGCTGTCGAAAGTGTAGCGATGAAAAACATCCTGGAGGTCAAGAACAATGCCCTCGTTAGCGGCGCGCTTGAGCAGTGGAATAAGTCTCTGGTGCACTAACCTCAAAGTGGTCTGAATAATGTCGTTGCGGGTTTTCGCGGCAGCAAAAATCGTGGACGTAGTTGCCCTTAATTGCCTCCAACTCTCTCCTTCTTGAAGTAAGAGGTTCATGTCGCCGTAAACGTCACCAAACTGTAAGAGGTTCTTGGTCCGATAAACCCACTTGCATCTCACAAGTTTGCGATTTGAAGGTAGAGGAACCAAATCCCAAGTTTGGTTCTCAATGAGAGAGTTATATTCCTCATCCATGGCAACTTCACATTTAGGATGCCCATTTGCTTCTGCATAAGTTTGTGGATCATATCCATGCATCATATAAGCATGCATGGGCATGGATGGCTCCAAAGCTAAGAGTGCTTGCGGATCTTCCTCAAACAGAGGGATAGAGGTAGGATCATCAAGGATATCACTCATGCTGCGCCATTTTTGTGTTGAAGGTGGTTGATAATCTTTCGAACTACGTGCAGAAGTATGATCTCGATGTTCAACAACTGGTGGTCTAACAGGGGTCACAGGAATAGACTCATCGTCATCAGAATGCTGGTCTGAAGTTTCATCTGCATAGTCATCAATGAGTGGTGATGGAAACTTGGTAACAAGTTCATCTACTGGTGCATGCAAAATATCTTCGTCAAACTTTACACTCCTTTCTTCATTTGCATGCGTAGGTAGCAAAATAGAATCAACTTTACTATGACCAAGTGAAAAGAGAAAAGATTGCCATATTTCATCATGTTTTCCAAACAATCCTTCCAAAATTTTCCGTACTTCATTTGGAGTTGAACATGATTCAACATTTAATAGCAGTTCTGGAGAAATAGATAAACATAGGATGCCAAAGGCCTCGTCCATGTGATTGAAATATCTTGATTTCTCTATTGTCGATGTTGGTTCAACTTCCGTTTCCATGGTTATTCGAAATAAGCCTCTACTTCTGAGATGAAGTTGAATCTTTGGCTTCCATTCAAAATAATTATATGGAGTGAGAATTGTCGATTGTGGAAACTCCAATTAGACTCCATTCTTTGTTGTTGCTTCAATCTTCTGAACCTGCAAATAAATTGCTTGTGCATTGATTACAAATCCCTGTGCTCTGATAACATGTAAGATTTTTGAAGATCCACAGATCTATATATCTGCAAAACAATAAACAAGCTTGCAAGAGAAGGAAGGAAGCGAGCAAGAATTGAGAAAAGATAAATTCATTGATTCTACAATATTGGTTAGAAAAATACATAAAAGAAACTAAGTTAAGCTTAGTTGTACATGCAATAACTAAAGCTAACTAAAGCTAAGTGTGCTTTATCTTATGTTAATGTGTACATGTGCCACATGCAAGCAATAAGTTACCTGGAGCTAATCTAGGTGCATGTACACCAACACAGCTAGTCTAAGTGCATGTACACCAACACAACTAGTCTAAGTGCATGTACACCAACATAAGAACCAATCATATTGAACAGAGTATCGCAATTTAAATTAGTGGTTCTTGTTGTATGCAATGCCACCAGAATACTCACTACTTTGATTATGTCTACAATTTTGTTATGGTCTATGGTTTTTTGAGGATGTGGTGACGCAAGAACAATGTCTGCTGGTTATAGTTTGTATGTTAGTAAGTTTGTGTAAACAAGGTCACCTTTTAAGACTGATGGCTTGATACATTCAATATTCATATGGCTTTCTTATGTAAATGATGAACGCACTATGATGTGTCTTTGTTAGATAGAAGTTTGTAAATAAAATGGTTGAGTATGGAGACAAATGCCCTTGCACAATGGCAAGTTAAAAGTATGATAAGAAGAGTCGGTCCTACAAATATGTCAATGATGGTTGGACTCAATTTTGTGTTAAATGTGTTATCTGGTAAGCTCGAAGTTGTCTTGGGGAAGAGTTGTAGCCTGTGAGATGCAAGAGTGGGTACAAGTGCTAATGACATCCAAGTCAGACATACATTAATGTTGTAATTTCAGTATTGTACTTTGTGATTTTCGTATTGTTATTTGTAACCTAAGCTTTAAGAGAGAGAGAGTTAGAAATAATGCTTACATTAGAAATAGTTTGTTAGTATTGATTGGGTTATTGGAGATTGTTGAGATATTCTTTCAATCATAATCTCCCGAATTAAAATTAATTGGATCTAATTCGAACTATATATGTATCATATTGTAATTAAATGTGTAGAAAAAATAGTTTTTAATGTGCCATTGGTTTTATTCATATAAAACTTAACACTTACTACATTAATATGGATTGATATGTAAACAAAATTTTGTATAACCATTAAATGTGAAAAAATAGTATTTGTGAAATTAAACCTCTATTAAGTACATAAAACTCCCTCAGTTTTCCACAAACTATGTTACAAGCATTTAAAAACTAAAATTGTAAAATTGATAAAGCATAGATACAAAACAGATTATTAAATTGTGGCCCAACTGTTTCATAGATAACAAGGTCGAATATATATATATATATTACCCATAGTTTTTTTACTCCATACAAGTAATCTCCAGTGGTGACATATTGATCTGCATTAGCAAATAACAACCAGTGACAATTGTACAACTGGTGACAATTTTACCACTGCTAGTTTAACAACTAAGACTGATAAATTTTACAGCTTTTGAAAAATAATCAACAGCAAATCCATTGCCAATTAGCCATGTAACTATAGCTGAGCCAAAGGGGGTGCTTCGACATTACAACCCTAACCTCATGTTTATGCATTGCCGATGACAAAATGTCCTTACCCTACTAGAGTCGAAGACTTCCGCAAAATATCGCGGGATCCAAGGACTGTGATCGTATTATTTTCTTCCACCACCCGCCGGACCTGGCACCTCTCTGCCACTCTCACATCATTTTACCTTTACGCCTCCTTCCTCCAGAGTGATCATAATAAATAGCCACCTAAGGATTTCACACAGCGCAGAGCAGGAGACCAGGCAACACAGGCGAGCCCAGAAGCCCAGCGAAAGCCATGGAACCTAAAAATGTCTACATGGTAATGATGGAATACGATTCAGAATACGAGCGTCTCAAGGCTGACAGGTACTCCTACTCGTATCTCACTCTCCTTCATTGTTACTTACCATTTATAAAAGTATTAAAGTGTAAGGATATTTTGGTATATTTGTGGTTAAAATCTCAACTCAAACAATCAGCATAGGCTAATACATCTTACCCAAACCCATATTATCTCTCAAACGCCACGCAGTTTTTGAAGATTTAACTACAATCGAGAGTTTCTCCAGGTGTGGTGCCTTATTAGTTGATTTGTACATGCAGAAATTCATCAAGCGAGATTGATGTTTATGTTAGCAACAAGCATGACATGGTACTGCAGAAATCACTGGAGGCAGGGACTTATAAAAAGCATTTTTCCTGGGTTATTGTGGATGGCTTCGCCGTTGAGATCACATCGGACCAGGTACTGTATATATAATAATTCCTTCCATGCCCCATTTCTTTTGTTTATTTTCTTAATTTCTATCTGATCCATGCGTCTGTTTAAATCTGTTTTACTAACCTGGCTCTTTCAATATCTGTGGGTGGGAATTTCAATGGGTAGGCGGAAATGCTGAGAGCCGCAGAAGGAGTAAGGGCTGTCGTGAAGGATCGGGAAATCGGCCTCTGAGACTATTGCCGGCCTTTGCACAATCCCAGTAGTTAATTTATTTCTTTTCGTATTATTGTGCGGCAGATAATTACGTTGGCCGTCTGTCTGTTTCAGTTTCATGTAGGATTTCTTGATAGTCGAGCAGTATTTCAGATATCTGCGGATCAAAATGTCAATGACTAGCTAAGATTTATTATGTGCAGACACTTATCTCTGTTGTATCAAAGACATTCTATAGTTTTATTTGTGCATGTGTTGATTGTAATGCAATTTGCGAGTAACTGTAGTCATTGACTTTAAAAAAGAAGTAGCAACATCAAATATAATGAGGTTTTCGTCAGCTAACACCATACGCTACAGAATGTGTTTGCCTAAAAATAACGTTGCAACCAACCCTACAAACTGCTCTACAAACTACTGTGCAAGACATCTAATATCAGACTTAAAACTGGCTAACATTAAAGACTCATCGACATGTGTAGCTACTTTGCCATAGCTCTCACACCACTTACTTTTATATCCAGTAATCTGTGTAACACGTAGTCGAAGGAAGCAGACATTTTTTATAATAATAATAAAATGGTTTTGATAAAAACCGGCGTAAATTTTTGGGAATGTGTGTTATTGCTATGAACTTGGAAGATTTTGAATGTATCATAACCATTTTCCTTTTAAAAAAATTTAAACAGTCTCACTATCAATTTTCTCAAAACAATAACTAAATTCGAATGTGAAATTGGGAATGTGTGTTATTGTTGTGAACTAACTAAATTATAATACTCTCATTATCATTTTTCTCAAAACAATAACTACATTCGAATGTGAAATTGGGAATGTGTGTTATTGTTGTGAACTTTGAAGATTTTGGGTGTATCATAAGCATTTTTCTCTTAAAAAAATTCAAACACCCATATCAATTTTCTTAAAACGATAACTAAATAACTAAATGTGAGACAATTTTCTCAAAACAATAACTAAATTCTAATACTCTCATTACCAATTTTCTCAAACAATAACTAAATTCGACTGTGAAATTGGGAATGTGTGTTATTGTTGTGAACTTGAAGATTTTGGGTGTATCATAAGCATTTTTCTCTTAAAAAAATTCAAACACTCATTATCAATTTTCTTAAAACAATAACTAAATAACTAGATGTGAAATTGAGAATGTGTTGCTGTTGTTAACTTTGAAGATTTTGGGTTTATTATAAACATGTTCATCGTTAAAAATTTTCAAACACTCACTATCAATTTTCTTAAAACAATAACTAAATTCGAATGTGACATTTTGGTGAAATTATGACTTCGCTAGACAATCTGTAATACATATTTATCCATTTTTTTTTTACAATAACTAAATTCTAATATGAAATAACCCTTTGGGAAAATTATCGCCTCTGTAGGCAATGGCATCTCTGTAATGCATATGTTCTTAGTAGAATGTAATGTTCCAGCAAACCGACAAACCACTTGCCAGCAAAACAAGCGACCAACCCGACACTGGCTAACCGAAAGGGCAGGTGGACAAGTGTAGCTACGTAATAAAGCTCTCAGGCCACTTATTCGTAACAACAAGTACGGTCTTTGCGCACTTTCTTCATAATTTATCTACATAAAAAGTAAAATCACGGGTTTATCAAATTCGAGAGTGACAACATGGGAAACAAACGTACAAAGGCTTCATTTTTATGTTAGAAAATTAGAAAAACTTACTGTTCAGAAACTCATAGTTTGGCACATGGTATTTCTTTTTCTAGAATGAGGGTCGATGAGGAATTCACCTCTATTTCTTATAGTTTTATGGAGAACTTTACCTTGAATTCAAAATTAATGTTATTTTAATTGTAAAGTTAAATTAAATATCAAAATTAATGTCATTTTAATTGTAAAGTTAAATTAAATATTAAATCGATATTAATTTTATTTATTTATTTTATAAATAATTTATATTATATATTAATTTAAGATAAAATTAAAAAAACATGTCAACATATCTTCTTTAGTGATTGTCGTTATATTTCATCCTATAATTTTTTTAGATGTTTTTATATGTTTTCAAGGAAATGTACACATGTTTTAGGTAATTTTTAGGGAATAAGCTATTATTGGGAGCATCCCATTTTCTCTCGCACTTTTTCTTTTTTTTTTAATTGTTAGTGAAAAATTTTGTGTAAAATAATAGCTATTATACATGTAATTGTGGAGAAAGCTTGGGAAAATCTTGTGAGAATCTAGGGAATTTTCATTGCAAAATGAGAAAGATGCAATGGTTTTGAGGGAAAGACCATTGACGGAATGTCCACACGAATTGAAGTCATTACTAAACTTGCAACCATGTTATTATTAACCTTCTGTAATTTCAGCCAAGTGTTTTCTTCCACCAAATTTAAATAGGAAATTAACAACCTTGGACTATTTCTACATGCAAAGAAAGGGACGAAGATCCTTTAAAGGGACTATAAAACCAAAAAGGAAGATCCCTAAAAGAGACTATGGAACCAAAAAAGGAAGATCTTCGTTGTTTTCTAAAGGAGGAACATGTGAATGGTAGTTGATCATCAGATGAGGACCTTCATTGCTAAATGGTGAGGAAACATGATATGTCATGAGAGTAATGGATTGTGCTCAAGATTAAAGCCTTGTAGAAGATTTCTTTCAGAGAGAATCCATAGTTGATTCTCCCAGTAGGTCGTGATGTTTTAACAATGGCTTTGCATGCATCCAATTACACATAAGTCTTTCTATTTTTTGTTATTGTGATTGTTGCACAATTTGGAATTTAATATATAGTTCCTTAAATTTGATGGATAATATCTATATTCAAAATATGCATCATTATATGTATTTTTTTCTAATTATAAATTATATAATTGGTAGAGGAAGAAATGAATTTTAAAATTAATTATTCAAATTACAAAGGTTGACATGAGAGACCTTGCAAAAATGGATTCAAGAACTTTTGGCATATTGGGAGATCCTTCATCACATAGTGGGATGAAGATGATTTTATAAGAAAAAAAAGTAAAAAACTATCTCAGTCATAAGAAATCAATATTTAACCAGAGATAAAAAACTTATCATGAAAAGTTTTCTTTTATGAAAAATTTAAGATGAAAAAAAATTTAAGATGAAGACAATAGTGAATGCTCCACCAAAATAAAATAAAAAGTAATAATAAATTAATAATAAAATAAAAGTAATAATAAATAATAATATGATATATGTCAATTTTCCAATTTCGAAAATGAAAAAATAGATGTGATAAAGTTATTATTTGCTAAATTAAATTAATTAAATATGTTAACGTATTTTTGGTTTATAAGAATGAGAGAGATAATAATTAAAATATTTTCGAAGATATTTTATAATATGTTAATATAGTTTAAAATATTCTTTAAGAAAATGTATAAACATTTTTTATAATGAAAAGGAAAAATATTTTATAATGGAAATGATTATATACATGTCTATGTTGGGTTCATATTGAAAACTTAGTTATTTTGGAGTTAGATCATAAAATTTAATTGTAAAAATTAAAAGTTTAATTACAATTATCTCAGTTTTAAATTAGTATATCTCACATAAAGTTATGGGATGAGTTACCATAAGTATGATAGGTATAAGGTTATTAAGTAAGGTTTGGGAAAAATTATTATTATGTTTAGGTCATAATAGAAAATTTGATTGTCACAATTTCAGGAAAATTATTTGATGATTAAAGTTCTAAAGTGAAAATGTATTTAAAATTACTGGAATCATGGATTTAACAAGTATTAAAATCATTGAAAATAATTTGTGAGTGATTGTCATTAAATTGTTATATATTTATTAAGAATTTTAAATTAAAAAAAATTTTCAAATATATATTATGTTTAATATCTGAAAAAATCTTTACTCACAACCACCCATGATTAATTGAGACATAAGCCTGAAATACCTTATATGAGACTCATAAAACATCCCACTCTAACATATATTTAAAATTTATTAAAACTAATTTGAAAAAAACATATTATTACACATGACTAAATTTAAAATATAATTTTTTTATTATCTTTAAATATATATCTGAAAGATAAAAATAAGAAATCATCTTCCAAAGAAATCCATTATAACCGAGATTAATATTTGTTATTGTGTCATGATCTTGGTTATTATCCATATAACCGAGATTAATAGTTACTAACATCTCGTCATATTGGTTAAATTACTATATTCATATTGGTTAAATTACTATATTTAAGTTGAGCAATGGAGTGAAAAGTATTTCAAATTATTGCAAGTAATTTGCTAAAGGATATTTATTAAAATTCATTATTTTCTATCAAATGATGAAGTACATAGGTAATTATGAATTTGGTAACATTCTTAGTAAATTTTCAAGAGATATTTATTAAACTTCATATTTGTCTATTGAATGATGAAGTGTATATGTGTCTATTATAATTATGAATTGGGTGATCTTACCATTTTTCAATATAGATTAAAAGAAGTATCATAGGGTATTTGAATTATGGATTAGGTTATTATTTGTATTTTCATAATGTTTTTTTCCCAATGGGGTGTTAATGGAATTAACAAGGTTCTTTTTTTTTGGGCCAATCCTCTAATGTTGGACATGATAAACATTTATGTTACATGAAAATAATATAGAAAGGATTCGTTAGGTAGATTTTGAATGTGTTTGTATTTAGGATTTAGATCTTATTTTTTGGGAATTTGTTTTATCTTCCTAACTAAATGTACTCCTATAAGTTCTATACTGTTTGATTCTTCGTTCAACAAAAGGTAGGGTTGTTTGGCATTAAAAATGTACAAAAAAATCTTAGTTTGAGTTTTCCATGGTCAAACTAGAGAAAATTAGAATTTCTAGATCAACACACAACTTGGATGATGTTAACTTATGTGGCATGGCTTGTGTCAGCTAGTTTACTTAGTAAATTTCACTGGGAGGAGTTAGATTTCAGATTTGCATGTTTGATTGCTAATTTGTGGCAGTTTGTTTTAGTTAATTTGAGTTATTGTTAGTTTAACTAGTTCTAATTGTTAGAAGAACTAGTCGAGGTAAAGTTGTCGAAGTGGAACTTCAACTACACTATGTGATCAACCAATTTACTAATCAATCAACCCAAAATAATTGTTGCATTCCGAGAATTTGGGTTACCTAGTGGAGATGGAAATTCCAAGGCAATGTACTATCAATTGTATATTCCAATGTGTACATGTCATGCATGCTGTCATAGAAAGGACACTCGGGAATTCTGCAATTCAATAGTGGAAAATTCCTAAATAATAGGGGCCGATTTCCTAAGGAAAAAACACAAGGAAATAAGAGCTTGGAGAGCTTGAGAATTAGCTAAGTGTTGGCCAGAGCTAGTTAGTCAAGCAGAGGGATAGACTATACACTTGCAGGTTGTGCTCAAGCTTGAGAAATCATATGTATTTCATCTCTATTCTCTAATTAACACAATATAGATAGTAAGGGGTTTTGAGCAGTTGATTTCCCCTAGATAAACCTTTATGCATGTGTGATGTTTCTTTATGAATGTCTATGATTCTTGTTTTAGATGGTGAATTAACTTCCCTGGGTAAGTAGAGTAGCTTCAATTCTTATGATTCAACAAATTTCATGAGCAATATTGAATCTACACATTAATTTCTACATGGTATGAGAGTTGGAATCATTGTAGAACAAAGATTTTGAAGTTGTCATTGCAGGAGGTTTGAATTTGAAGATCAATATTGCAAGTTTTCTTCAAGACTGAGAAGATGGATTTTAAGGGACTTGGGCTTCAATATGCCTTGGAAGGCACCACAAACTTTGTTGCATGGAAGGACTGCATGTAGGCATTATTGGATGACAATGGGATGCTCAAATACATCAAAACATATGTAGAAAATCCCCAAGCATGTGTTACCTATAATCTTGCTCAGTGGAAGAAATATGTGTTGAAAGTGAGGAGAATCATATTGGATGGAGTTCGGGAAGATATTGTCTTGAATCTCCATGGAAAAGAGACTTTGTTCATAATGTGGAAAACATTGACAAAGTTGTTCGAGAACAATAGTGACCACAAGAAGTTGGCACTCAAGGAAAAGCTTCAAAATATCAATATCTAGAAGAATGACACAATTTTGAAGTATCTGAGCAGGTTTACACAATGTCATGATGAACTTGGTAGGGTTGGTGTCAATGCCCCTGAAGAAGACTTGGTATCTCTAGCCCTTTTGGGCCTTCCAAAGAGCTAGCATAGTTATCAAGATTTGGTAAATGGTAGGGAGAAACTACAATGTTGGGAAAGCTTATGGTTCAACCTAGTGTAGGAAAAAATAAGGTGGACTAGCATAGATGGGACTTCATCCAAGGGCAAGGATGAGAAGAATTCTGCCTTGGCTTGAAAGGAAAAGAAAGGGAAAGGGAAGAAATCCAAATCCAAAGAAGAATCTAGTTAAGGGTGCAAGAAGAAAGATTTGTCCAAAATCAAGTGCTTTCACTGTCGTGAATTCGAGCACTATGCCACCAAGTTTCCAATAATAAGGCAAACAATAACACGTCAGGAGGAGTAGCGGGTGAAGCTTTGGCTTCACAATTTGAGCCTAATTTTACTCTCATTGCATGCATTTCTAGCTCAATGATAGGAAGCGTGTGGTACCTCGATAGTGTTGCTTCATTCCATATGATGGGAAATAAATATCTCTCACTAATTTGGAGGAGAAGGATCTCCAGATGCATATTGAAATTGGAGATGATGGAAGATATAGAGCAACTAGGATTGGTACAATCAACTTTCAGAGGGAGTTAGGCTCCCCTCTCAAGCTCAAGGATGTGATGCTTATTTCGGGGCTAGAGAAGAATCTTGACTATGTTGCAGTTTTTGAAGACCATGGTTATGATGTCATATTTAGAAAAGGAAAGGCATTCCTAAGACACATTTCCACAAGACAAGTGAAGAAGATTGGGGTTTTTGTGAAGAATACGTACAAGATAAATGTGGAGGATTGTGTTGCATTGAGCATAGAGGCAGAGATCGTGGAGGGTCGCAATGTCAGTGAAATTTGACATAGAAGACTTGGTCATTTGCATCATGGTGCTTTGAAGATCATGTACAAGATTACCATAGGCCTTCCTGAAAGAGCACTAGAGCAGCAAGACACTTGTAAAGGGTGTACCTTAGGTAAGTACACAAAAGCCACCTTCCATGATTAGGACAACAAAGCACATACTGTCCTTGAAAGGCTCCACTCTAATGTTTGTGAACCTTTCTTGAAAATATCCATTGCTAGACACAAGTATTTTGTCATCCTTATTGATGAATACTTGTGAAAGTGTTGGATCTTCTTCATGCAAAATAAGGACGATAATTTATCCAAGTTCTTAGAGTTTAAGGCACTATTGGAGAAAGAAACGGGCAAGAATTTGAATGCTCTCATTATCTATAATAGAGGTGAGTATGTGTCGAATGAGTTCAAAAATTTATGTGCAAAAGAAGAAATTCGAAAAGAGTTGAAAAGACACTACAATGCACAATAGAATGGGGTGGCTGAGAGGAAGAACCACATCATTGTGCAAGCAACACAAAATATGTTGTATTACCAAATCCTACCTTTGTACTTGTGGACTGGAGCATGCAACACAATGGTCTATTTATAGAACAGGAGTCCCCATCAGATACTTGACATGATCACACCAGAGAAGGATTTATCAAGGAGGACATCAGATGTGTCACACTTCATGATTTTTGGAGCCTCTGTCTATTGCCATGTCTCCATGGAATCAAGGACGAAGCTAGAGTTTTTGTGTGTATTTTCCATCCTTGAGAATGACAGTTGTGTGACAAGATGTCAAATTTGATGAAGGAAAAGCCATGTGATGCTCTCTTAAGAGGGAGATTCAGATCCCACTAGAGGAGGAGCTGTTAGCTTCAAAGGGGCAGCCTCAATATGTTATGGAACAACAACAGATTGAGGATCGGAGAGTGGAGAGAGCCACTCAAGTAGAACCATCCACGGAAGGCAAGAATAGAACCAGAGAATATGAGAGACATGTGTAGGGTGTGAGGGAGGATGTGAGTGCTCCTTCAAATTAGCGCATGAAGAGAAGGTCACTAGAGTGGTACACTGGTGACAAGGCTATAATGACTGAGCTAGTAGACACTAAGCCATCCTCTTTCAAGGAAGCAATAGAGAAAATATTATGGGTTGATGCAATGGTGAAGGAGTATGAATCAATTGTGAATTATAATGTTTGGAAGTGGTCAAAAAACTAGCAGACAAATCAATTATGGGTTTGAGATGCATATTCAAAGTGAGGCAGGTAGTAGATGGAAGCATAGAAAAGTACAAGGACATATTTGTGACCAAGAGGTACTCTTAGGCTAAGGGAATTGACTATGAGGAGGCAAGGTACTCATCCATCAGATGTATCCTTCATTTGGTTACACAGATGGGGTGGAAGATCCACTAGATGGATTAGAAAATTGCATTTCTCAATGGAGTTATTAAGGAGGATGTTTATATCAAGCAACCAGAGGGATTTGAGACTTTTGATCAAGAGTCTCATGTGTGTATATTGAATTGAAAATTATATGGTCTGAAGCAGGAACCCCATGCTTGGCACACCAGGATCAATAGCTATCTCACAAGTTTGGGCTTCACCAAAAGTGAAGCAGATGAAAACCTCTACAATATTTTGGTAGAAGGTAAATTGTTGATTATTGTTTTATATGTTCATGACTTGATGTTGACTGGTGATGAGAATTTGATCATATCTTGTAAGGAGGACCTTGCAAGAGAGTTCGAGATGAAGGACATGGGTTTCATTCACTACTTCCTTAGATTGGAAGTATGGCAAGGTGATGGGGAACTATTAATCTCTCAAGGAAAGTATACTAATGAGTTGAGTTACTTCATAGCTTCTACATGGACAAGTGAAAACCCATGGAGGCTCCTCTAAATACCAAATGGAGGAAAGAGGATGCCACTACTCGTGAGGAAGTGGATACTATTTTTTAACGATAGTTTGCATGTTCACTCATGTATCTTGTGAATACATGACCAGACATGTTCTTGGCAATCAACCATCTAATTCAGGCTATGTTTAGGCCAACCAAACATTCTTGGAGGGAAGCTAAGCATGTTCTACAGTACCTTAGTGGTACTACCCAGTTTGGACTATGGGACATACGAAGAGAGGGAGTGAAGCTATGTGGCTTCACTGATGTAGATAGGGCAAGAAGTCCATCGGACTGGAAAAGTACATTAGGTGAAATTTTTGGCATTGGGTCCAGATCCATTTCCTTATACAATAGGAAGCAGGTATCAATGGCACTTAACTCAATAGAATATGAATACATGGTTTCAATTCAAGCAACATATGAGGTGATTTGGATGAGAAAAATATATGTTGGCTTGTTTGGTTAGATGATGGATCCTACTATGATTTACCATGATAACCATAGTTGCATCAAACTATCTGAGAATCCTATTTTTCATAATCGATCCAAGAATATTGATATTTGGTATCACCATCTATGAGATGTTCTGCAAAGACAGATTATGTTGTTGCAATACATTCTGACAGGTGAACAATATACTGATATTTTGACAAAGGCCTTTTGAAGAGGGAAGTACAAGTTCCACAGGTGCAGGATAGGGGTGGTTGATAATCCATTTCTTGCTAAGAGGGAGTGTTGAAAATGCAAGAAGAAAATATCAGTTTCACTTTACATTGGTGAAACTAGAGAAAAATTCAATTTCCAAATCAACAGAAAACTTGGATGATGTTAACTTGTGTGACATGGCTTGTGTCACCCATTTTAGGCAATAAATTTGAGTTGGAGGAGTTAGAGTTCAGTTATGCATGTTTGATTTCTAATTTGTAGAAATTTATTTCAGTTAATTTTAGTTATTATTAGTTTAACTAGTTTTAACTGTTAGAAGAAGTAGTGGAGGCCAAGTTGTGGAAATGGAACTTCAACCACACTCAGTGATCAACCAGTTAACTAATCATTCATGCCAAAATATTTGTTGCATTTAGGGAATTCAAGTTACCCAGTTGAGATGGAGATTCCAAGGTAGTGTACTATCAGTTGTAGCATATTCCAATGTGTACAGGTGGTGCATGCAGTCAAAGGAAGGCCCTATGGAATTCCATAATTCAATAGTGGGAAATTCCTAAATAATAGGGGACAATTTCCAAACAAAAAATTGCAAGGAAATAGGAGCTTGGAGGGCTTGAAAATTTGTTAAGTGGTGGCCATGGTCAGTCAATCAAGGAGAAGGATAGAGTATGCACTTGTGGGTTGTGCTCAGGCTTGAGAGAGCATATGTATTTCATCTCTATTCTCTTATTAATGGAAAACATATATAGTAAGGGGTTTTGAGCAATTTCTTTCCCCTAAATAAATCTTTATGCATTTGTGATGTTTACTTTTGCATGTTTATGATTCTTGTTCTAGATGGTAAATTAACTTCCACATATCAATAGAGTAGCTTCAAGCCTTGTTATTTAGCAAATTTCATGAGCAGTATTGAATCTACACATTAATTTCTACTATTGGAAGCCTCAGGGGCTCCTCACCTTAGAGCTGCAAGCTTCATTCATTCATAAGTTTTTCTTCCTATTTTCAAATTGGTATCAAAGAGTGACTATTTTTTGTCAGAGGAATTATCACTTGATTACATGTGATCCAAGTGGCTCCATACACACTTTGTGACAAAAGAAGGCTAAAAAAAGTCGTCAAAATATAGTTAGACTAGGACCAAGTCATATAGCTCGGCGACAGCTTTCTAATGATGCAAATGATGACTCAATCTAAGTTCGTATGATCAACTTATTGCAATTTAAAGTTTGAGAATATAGGGAAAAAGAAGGGCCCACAGTGTACGACATGACATCCCAGTCAGTAGGTGGGACCGACAAGGTATACGTGGAAGATTTCTGACCAATAAACTATTGGAAGTTGGTGCCTAATAATTAACTCCTTGTCCCTGCAAAATGACAAAATTATATATATATCTATCTATATATCTATATATAAATATATAATTATATATATAATATATATATATATAATCCAATCCATTAAAAAACAAACATATATTCAATTTAAAATAAAAAAATCACGTATGGTTTTTTTGGTTAATGAATCATGGGACCCATGAGGATCGATCACATAATTCAAATGGCGGCCAACCAAATGCAAAGAAAATGTTGTGTATTTTGGGAGGGCATGGATTGGAACCCAAGTGGCTCCCGCTATAAGCTTAGCTACCCAACCACCAAGGCATAAGTGGGTCATTAAAAACAACACCCACCACTTTATTTAAACTTAGTGATTTACCATTCGACCGAAGATAGGAGTGAGCACAAAACCCAATGTAGGGGTGGGCCATGTCTAACACGAAGTTTGAAAAGAATATTCTCTAATGTAGAAGAGGAATCTTAAGATTCCCTTAGGGGCCTTTTTTTCACAAAGCCAGAACTATACCAACTTTATACTCATTATTCTCAATTTTTCACAAGGAACATGACGATGTAATCATATTTCTCATATGAGCCGAAGATATTCAGTCAATTTGCAGAGAGAAACCTTATTGGAATCATGAGAAATCCAAAACATTCCCTTGATGTCAAATTTTTATAGTGACAGAATGATGCCAACTTTATACTTAAACAAACTAGAATTTCTCCAGGAAATAGATTTGTGGTGAAGTCATATTTGCAATATCAGCAATAGAATCCCAGTCGAAAAGCGAGAAGGAATCTTTGAGATTCTAAAGTGTCTAGATTTTGACGCTATCAGAAATGGGTTGAGTTTACAGTCATTTGATATGATTTCAGGCCACGAATTCAATGGTGTTGTCCATTTCTCCATCAGAGATGTGCATTTTCAGGCGCTCCCCAAAAATGGAGGTATATGATGCAATGATGCCATGTATTTATTTTGATTAACTGAGATGATGATTTTGATGTTGAGATCCTTGTTTACCATTCTGTTGGAAGACACTTGTATGCCACTTCATGTAATAATTTGACATCTTGTCACGCTAATGGAGGGCCCATATGAGTGAGATTTCCTATAGGAGAATGTCTCATGGAGAAACATGCCACTCTAGTTGAAGGAGTTTATCCTTGTAATGACACAGAATGCACCATGTAATCTTCATCATCTTACCACATTTAATGAAGTGGCCTACCCACTCTTGACATCAGGCCTGGAGACGTAACCCACACTTGGTGAACTTTGTTATCAACTCGTGTGTGTTTTGATTTGATGGTTGTCACTATGTTTCATCTTCTTTAAAGAATGCACATGTGGTTTTTCACACTCTTGCACATGCAATTTTTTTAACATCACAGAAGTAAAAGATCATGATTAACTCTGTAGCTAATAGATCCAAATCAAGTTTGGTATCATAGCAGTCTTCTTGCTGATGTGAATTGTGAGTGTGAATGATTGAACATGCAGATAGAAAGAAAATGCAGCATCATAAAGATCTCTACAGGGCTTTCTACAGGATGACCAACATGGTAGATCTAATGTATGTTGATTATGAGGAGAAAATGGAAATAGAGTGGGGATATGATTCAAAGAATACCTCTATGTTACATGAGGATATGCTTACCAATAGCTGCTAACCTCTTATATTCTACCTATTACTTGACTGGTTCTAGAAGCTATAAACTGGAGCACAAGGGGCTAGTTTCGTGTCTCCTTGACTATAAGGTAAGACCCCCAATGACCCCAAACAGAGATTTGTTGCTCTGGCGAAGGTAGAATGACATATATCGAATGACTAATTACGTATATAATGAATGAATTATCGTAAGGTGTTTTTTTGTTTTTAAAACAAGAGAAAGAAAGCGCAGAGGACAGTGCTCCATATACCTCCTTGAGTGGAAATTATTATTCTTCATCATCTTCTCATAATTCAAATGAGGAGATAAATCAGAGCCTTCAAGCAGAGAATGTTGAATTGACGAGACTTCTACAAGAAGAAAAATAGGAGAAGTAGAGATTGTAGCTTTAGTTACGAGCTTCGGAAGAGGCCTTGGAAAAATTCAAGCACAATGAAGGTTTAGTGAAGCCATCATCACCCACTTCAGAATCAATAGATGACATAAACATTGTTAATCATTCTTCAGTTTCATTTTCACATGACGCTATTTCTATTGGAAGCCTTGAAGTACCCATTTCAGGAATTGGCCTAAGACTCCTCACCAAGATGGGATACACTTAAGGAGAGTGCTTGAAGGTAGTAGAAGCTTCCATGGCATAATCGAAACCAACGAGGAAAGAGGCTGATGGGAACACATCATGATCCTCCCATGATAGTGCACATAGTAGAGGAAGAGCTAAGGCAAGCTCTCTTCACGGGGATTACACCAAAGACAACCAAGAAAGGTATAAAAATTCTCAGTATCCTAGAGTTCATTTTAATTACAAGAATATTGTTAAAGATGTGAAGAAATCATGGAATAGAAAACCATATAGTTTTTGTGGCTTGAATAACCATGTGGTTGGCTGGTGCTAGATGAGAATGGCAGAGAGAAGGACGATGAGAAGTGAAAGGCCTTCTCCACATCAGGGAAAGAAGAAGGTTAAGCAAGTCTTGAGGAAGAAGACTTTTTGCAATCATTGCAGTAGAGGTTGACATCAGAGAGACATATGTAAGATACCCCATGCCTGAAAATCACCTATGAAGAAACCAACTGGTGAAGATGTTCAACAAGTGAATCCACCATATGGATATGAGCCATTCACTTTGATGAGTGGTATATGGTTTTACTAGATATAGTAGCTTTTCATGGCCGCATTTTGTAAATCATGTGTTGTGATATAAATGTAAGAAGTGATGATGTGTTTTCCATCACTTATTAAAGAAATGAGGTTTTTTTGGCCTTTTGTTGATAGGTGGGGTATTGGTTTCTATTATAATGTAAACTTGACCAAAGAGTGTGTGTTATAAACTCTTGGCAAGTATGGGCATTCTTGGGTCATGATTGATCATGTAAGTAAATGTGTATTTTTCAAAGGTTGTACTATAGGTTTGCAAAGGATGAAAGTGTCAGTTCATCACTTATGGCGCTAAAGATAAAATGGTGAAGGAGAAGGAAGTGTGGCATGTGAGGGCACTTGTTGTGAAAACAATCAAGCACACCAGATTCCAGATTATGTTAATGTTTTTGGAGGACCAAAATATCCTCGTTGGGGAGGAATGATACAGGTGGCTCCATACATAATTAGTGATCAAAGAAGGATAAAAAATAAAAGTCTTCAAACTATATAAAAACTAGGACCAAGCCATATATCTTGGTGAGAGTTTTCCGACGATGTAAACAATGCCTTAATCTGAATCTGTATGATAAATTTATTGCAACTTGAACTTTGAGAAGACAGGGGAAAGGAGGGGCCCATAGTGTGACACATGACATGCCAGTCTACAAGTGATATCCACAAGGCATACGTGGAAGATGACTTACCAATCAACTATTGACAATTGGCACCCAGTCATTATCTAGTTGCCCCTACAAAAGGAGAAAAAAAATAATATATATATATATATATATATTTAAAATCAAATCTCATTAAACCAAAAATATAAAAAAATGCTTATTAAAATAACCATATAAAAACAAACATATATTAAAATTATAAAACAAAAAAAATCACATATGGTTATACATGAAAGTGGTCAACAAATTTGGTATTTTACTTAATATGTATAACGATATAAGTTTGAAATGGTTGTGGACCATGTAATAAATAATTTAAACAAAAAACAAAAATCATAAGTTTCATGTGTTTATTGGTTAACGAACCATGCGACTTGTGGGGATCGATCACATAATCCCAATGACCGCCAACCAAATGCCAAAAAAATGTTGTGTATTTTGGGAGGCCATGGTTTGCAACCCGGGTGGTGCCCCCTCTAGAATTAGTCACCCAACCACCAAGGCACAAGTGGGTCATTAAAAACAATGCCCAACACTTTATTAAACTCAGCCATTTATATTCTCTCATGCATGGGAGGAATCTTTGCATTACCTTGGGGGACAATTTTTCACAGAGCCAGAACTATGCAAAACTTTATAATCATTCTTCTCAGTTTTTCATAGGGAACGAGATGGTGTAATAATATTTGTTATCTGAGTAGAAAATATTCAGTCAATTTGCAGAGAGGAATCTTTTTGGAATCATGAGGAATCCAAAATATTCCCTTGATTCCAAATTTTCACAGTGACATAATCATGCGAATTTTATACTAAAACGAACTAGTATTTTGCTAGGAGTCTAATGGCATGATCAATTTTTGGATCTGAGCAATGGATCTTTAGTCAACTTGCGAAGAGGAATCTTAGTGGAATCATGAGGAATTTAAAAGATTCCCTAAGGGCTCAATTTTGACAGTTTCATAACCAAGCCGACTTTATAATCATTTTACTCAGTTTTTTGTGAGAAAAATAGTGGTGAAGGTAGATTTGTAATCTGAATAGTAGAATTCCAATCAACTAGTGAGAAGGAACCTTGGGGGAATCTTTGAGATTCCCAAGGGTCCAGATTTTGACGGTGTTAGAAGGGGTCAAGATTACAATCATTTGACACGATTTCATGCCATGAATTCAGTGATGCAATCCATTTCTTCAGCAGAGCTATGCATTTTTAGGTCATCCCCGAAAGTGGAGGTATATGATGCAGTGATGCCATGACTTTCTTTTGCTTTGTTGAGATGATGAATTTGATGTTGAGATACTTGTTTACCATTCTATTGGAGGATACTTGTATGCCATTTCATGTAATAATTTGACATCATGTCATGCTAAAGGAGGGCCCATATCAGCGAGAGTTCCTATAGGAGAATGATTCATGTAGAGACATGTCAATCTAGTTGAGGGAGTTTATCCTTGTAATGACAAATAATTCACTATGTACTCTTCACATCTTGCAACATTTAATGAAGCGACATCCCACTCTTGACACCAGTCCTAGAGATGTAACCCACATTGGGTGAACTTCGTTATCAACTTGTGTGTGTTTAGATTTGAAGCTTATTGTTATGTTTCATATTCTTTAAAGCATGCACATGTGGTTTTTAATATCCTTTCACATGCATTTCTACTAAAATCACAGAAGTAAATGATATTGGTTAACTCTGGTAGTTGAGATATCCAGATCAACTAGGGTGTGAGATGTTATTTTAATATATCTTGGCATGGAGAGTAATGTGTTGAGAAGCCTTATTGTTTTGTTTTTTGACCATTTTCACTAAGAGAGATGCATAATATTCAATTTGTGAGGACTTGTTGGATTGTACACAGCCAGCTGGTTCATGATTGTAGGTGGATAGAAATTAATCTCAAGAACCTGTGGGAGGAGAAGGTATTCTATTTTTCTCATGTTAGTGTTGAGCTATTAGCTATAACTGACGTAGGGTTGTTCACCATGGATCTATTGACTATGTGCTGGTATGGCAGTATTGAAGGAGTGTTAAAGTTATGGCAATCGTAACATAGAAGGAGATTGTGAGAAGGTCGAATTACTAAATTGAAAGAGGACGTGAGAAGGCTGAATTAATACTTAAATGATATGTGAAGGTCGATTCCTGCTTAAAATATGTGATAAATTTGACTTTATATCTCTTTGTATTCTGGGTGGGTTTGCATGTTCATGAAGATATGCCAGTAACCATGGAAGAGTTGTAATGTAGGAGTTTTCAAATCTTAGTGCACCATTGGAAGAATCGAGGTGTTGGCATAAAGAACTTTCAAGAGAAAAGCGGTACAGTGTGCTAACCATCAAGCAACCATTGCATATAGATCCTAAAAGAAGTGGTGAGTGTAATAAAGTGAGGATTAATATATTGGTCAGTGGAGCTATTTTTTGTGTCTAATATTGCATTATCTTATGAAACCGATGATATTGATGCATGGTTCATGGATTATGGATCTTCATTCCACAGGACATGCAATAAGGAACAATATAAGAACTTCAAGGAAGTAAGGAATGGTGGCAACATTTATCTTGGAAATTATCAAGCACATCAGATCAAGGGATATGGAGATATTCCAATGACTTTATGAAATAGAAATTTCTGGGACATTCATAATGTTATGTATGTACCCAGGATCAAGGAAATTCTAATCTTTGTGTCTACAATCACATATCAGAATATGAAGGTTGAATTTTTCAAATCACGTTCCATAGTAAACAATTTGTTGGATCACTTCAAACATGTTTCTTCAGGAGTCAGAGTTGGAGGGTTGTATAAAATTGATTTCACCAGTAAGATTCATCCATCACTAACTTATACAACTATGTCAATAGAAAGCCTTCGGTGTGAAAAAACGGTTACCTGATTCCTACTGCAGCAAACTGATTATATTTCACCTACTTGATAAATTAATTGAACAAGTTACTTGCAGTTTTCTACGAAAAATTCTGAAATATATACACTACAACCTACACGAAAATAAAACTAAAAAAACTAAATACAAAACAGGAGAGAAATAAACATCACACACATATACACAGTTATTTTGGACAAAATTCCCTGGAAAAACCCAATGCAGGAAAATTGGTGCAAAAACTGAGGGTCTTATTATTATGCAATAGTAATTCTAAGTACAATTTGTTAGATGCTCAACTGGCTATCTGATACAGAGAGGAACTAGACAAAAAGAAATAGTGAGATGATATCACCCTGTCACTGGCATATCTAGCTCTGATATGCTAGAAGTGAGCCTCTATGTCCCTTCTTCGTTAGCCTCTACATAAAACTACATCAGCCCCACACAATCTCTACGTCACCTCTGCTAGGGATTGTACTTCCCTTCCTTCTGACCCTCTGTTGGCTTGAACCTTGAACTCTCATCCTCCTTGTCTCACACCCAAGCTCCCATATTCTCAAACTCAATTCCCTCAGCAAGAATTTGATCTCCCTTCAGGCTATGCGATGTGACTGTGTTAGCCCTGCGTGGCCTAGAGTCAACCTCTCTAGATGGCATTCTTCCCTCTCTACCTTGTATTCTTTGGCCCAGGAGAAACTTCCCTCCAAATACTATCTTTGGCCCTCACTGTAAAATATCACTTCGAATTCCTCTTCTGGGAACTACTGTGCTTCAAAAATCTGATCTTCTGATCTCTACTCGATGTGTTTTCCAAATGCCAATCAAGCCTCTACTTATAGTCCTTTTGTTGAGAACCAACTGCCCATATTAGATCCTAATCAATGGATTAGATCATTTTGGCTTGATCCTCGTCTTATTCTAGAAGTTTCACCCACAGTTACATTAATACCCTTTAATTATTTAATTTCCTAAGTTTAGATTTAGGCACTAATTAAAAATAATCAATTATTTTAATAAAATTGTCTCCTGGTGGAATTTCCCAAAACAATTTCCAGGTATTGTGGAATGCATGTTTCCAAGCCTCCCTGCAAAGTTGGAGTCTTAGATCATATTTGATGCTACCAAAAATCAACACTCTATTAGTGAGGAATGTGCTCAAGTAATGCAACCAACTGACACTGCCACTACCAACATTACATATGTACCGCAACTCCCTCTCAAATTCTACATATGTGTTGTTGTTGGCCCTACCACTACCAACACTGCATTTGCACTACAACCTTCTCCAATTGCTTCTGCTATTAGATTAGCATTGAAAAAGCATCCCAAATTAGTGAACATGTGTTCAATATCATGCATATTTTTTTGGAGTTATGACTCGTACTAACCTCTACACTAACCCTCTGAAGCCTCTGCGTTGTTGCTAACTTTGCTCTATTCCAACTGCACTACAACCAACTCTAGCTCTATGTTCCTCAGTCTTTGATGCTCCTAGCCACTACAAATATCACTCTGACACTCCTCTAAACCAACTGACATTGGTCCATCCTTCTACTACTGCACTAGGCTCCTATAGCAAGGTATTCATCCAAGAGGTGGACTCCTTAAGCATCCTACTCATCTATAGTTCTTTCAAACTGCAATTCTATATCACCGCACATTTGGGAAATCATAGAAAACTCCTCCTCCTCAATCTGTGTGGATGCAGCCTTTAGATCATGCTTCTCATCCTTATCCTTGTTATTGAGAGGACATTGTGTAGTGTAGTGACCAAGTTCACCACACCGGAAGCACTTGATATTCAAAATATCTTTCTTCTTCCTCCATTGCTCCTCCTACCCCTTAGATGCAAGCGTTGCATTCTCATCCTCCTCCTTAGGCTTTGTCCCACTGGTACTACTACTGTTAACTTTACACTTGACTAATTCTCTCCTCATCTCTTCTTGTTGAAGAGCAACCCACATTCCTTCCTAATCAGGGAATCTCTCTCTGCCTAGGATACTCTCCACAAACACTTGCCACTCTTCTAGAACTAAATTTAGGGCAAGCCTCACCATCTTGGTAGGCTAAGGTGTTCACCCCACAGCTTCCAAATCTTCTTGGTTTCCTAAAGCTTTGCAAGGAACAAATCTATGTGCTCCACCTTCTGCATTTGTGTGGATCTCATCTTCTACTCTAATTACATCTTCTGCTACTTGGAAAATCCTTGATATAGCATGGAAAAGGAACCCCACATCTCTTTTGCAATCCCTTTTCCTAAGATCTGACACACTACATGATCATTCACTCCCTCGAGGATCATTTGCTTGGCCTTCACTGTCTCTCCCTTGTACATTTTCAGCAAATCTGGATCCGCAGGCTCAACTACCACACTATCAATGTAGATCTGGAGTAAATGTTCATTACAAAATCATGAAATCCTTACTGTCTAGATCGCATAGTTGCATGCACCATCCAACCGATCCTGATCTGTCAACCCACTGGTTGCCATATCTCCTAATCAAAAAAGTCAAATGACATCCTCTCTCCTCTTCACTATTGTTGGGCTAGCTTATGCACTCCCTGCTGGAGTCATTAGATTTGTTTCCCCTTGTTGTTGCTCAGCAAATGACAATTCGAATTCCTTGACTAGGAATTCTCTAAGGAAGAAATTCCCTCAAGTGTCTCTCTCTCTCCCATTAACGCTATTGTTCCAACAACTACTGGAAAAAAAATTTGCACCCTATATGAATATTTTCTCTAGAAGGAAAAGCACGCTTCTGCCTTCTACCTCTAGAAAGATTTGGTCTGGAGATTGAATTTCTCTTTCATCTCTCTTAGAGAAATTGATTTCTCCTCAAAACTTCAACCTTCTGTCCCAAGGACTGCACTGCCTTTGGGGTTTTGAATTAATTCCTCTATAGTGAATTCAAGCTCCTCTTCCTTTCTTCTTCCTATCTCTTTTGCTCACAATCTGTGCTCTGATACCATGTGAAAAATTGGTTACTTGATTCCAACTGCTGCAAACTGATTGTATTTCAGCTACCTTTTAAATTAACTTAAGGAGTTACTTGAAATTTTCTACGGAAAATTATGAAATACATAAACTGTAGCCTAAACAAAAATAAAACATGGAAACTAAATATAAAACAGGAGATAAATAAACATCACACACATCTACATAGTTACTTTTGACAAAAGTTCGTGGAAAAACCTAAAGCGGGAAAAGCGGTGCTGTAGCTCAGGGTTTTATTATTATGGAGTGATAATTTTGAGTACAATTTGTTGGATTCCCAACTAGTTATCTGATACAGACATAAACTATAAAAAACTAAATAATGAGATGCTCTCTCACTATCACTGGAAGATCTGACTCTAATTTGCTAAAAGCGAGCCTCTACATCCTTTCTACGTTAGCCTCTATGTAAAACTATGTCAACCCCATGTAGTCTTTGCATCACCTCTATTGGGGACTATGTTGCTCTTCCTTCCAACCCTCTGCTGGCTAGAAACTTCAGCTCTTAGTCTTCCAGTCTCACACCCCCTCTCCCAGCTTACGAAACTTGATTTCCTCAACAAGAACTTCATCACCCTTCAAGCACTACATTGCAACTTGTTAGCTCTGCATGGCCCAACGTCAGCATCTCTAGACATTGTTTTGCCCTCTCTTCCTTGTACTATCTAGCCAAGGAAAAAATTCCCTCCAGATACTATATTTTCCTATCACTGCAAAATATCACTTCGATTTCCTCTTCCAACAACTACTCTACTTCAGAAATTCGATCTTATGATCTCTACTTGATGTGTTTTCCAAATGCCCATCAAGCCTTTTCTTATAATCCTTCTATTCAGAACCAACAACCCATATTATATCCTAATTAATGGTTTAGATCATTTTGGCTTGATGCTCATATTCTTATAGAAGTTTCACCCAGAGTTAGATTAATACCATTTAATTATTTTAATTTCCTAAGTTTAGATTTAGGCACCCATTAAAAGTAATTAATTATTTTAATAAAATCGTCTCCGGGTGGAATTCCCCAAAACGATTTCTGGGTATTTTTCTATGCATGTGTGTAAGCCTCACTCCATATTTTGAGTCTTATAGCACATATGATGCTACCAAAAATCAATATTTGGAAGCAGAGGTACATGCATATCAATTTTCATGATTTTCTGTTATTGGAGAAATAAAGAATGGTTGAAGGAATCCCTTTGTTAAAGAATGCGTATGCTTCTTATGAAGGTTGTGCATTTGAAAAAATACACAAAGATGAATTCCCTTCTAATTCTGAGAGGAGAACAAGAGACGTATTAGAACTTGTGCTTACTGATGTTTATGGAACCATGTAGACCAAATCCATAGAATGTTCTTATTATTTTCTATCATTTATTAATGATTGCACAAGGTACTATTGGGTATACTTCGTTGGGAAAAAAAGTGATGTTTTTTAGTACTTTAAAGAATTCAAAAGCATGGTAGAGAAGCAAATAGGAAAGTTCATAAAAATTCTCTGTTTAGACCAAGGGGGAGAGTACAGATTAGGGAACTTCATCAAGTACTACACGGATCATGGAATAATACAAGAATTTACAGTACCCTAAACTCCACAGTAGAATGATGTTGCGAAAAGGAAAAACAGATCATTGGTGGAGTTTGAATGGAGTATGATCAAAGGTAAGAATATCTCTAATTCGTTTTAGGTAGAGGTCATTATTATTTTCGTTTATTTAATGAACAAAATTTCAACAAGGTATCTTAATCTTAAGAACCCATTTGAAGCCTTATATGATTTTAAACCAACAGTTCATCATTTGAGGGTATTTGGGTGTAAGTAATTTGCACATATTTTGAAGGAGAACAGAAAGAAACTTGATGCTGAAGCCATTCAATGTATTTTTATAGGATATTGTTCACAATTTAAAGTGTATAGAATGTTTGATGCATCTAATCACAAAGTGTTTGCGAGTAGAGATGTAATTTTCCATGAACAAGCAGATCAAGGCAATAAGGACAACAACTATGAAAGGTGACACATACTTTTTGAAGTTGCAGATAATAAAGAAGAAGTAGAAACTTGAGGAAGAACCAAGTGATATGGATACCACCAATAGTTCAAGCTCACCTACAAGTGGATATCTACCTTCAAAGAACAACAGTGAAGACAACGAAGTGCTGAGTAGAATTACTTGAAAGATTCAACTACCTAAAAGGTATAAGGACTATGCCTTGAGGAGTAGTGTTTTGAATGCCATAGAACCCATGAGTTTTAATGGACCTAATGAATATGAAGAGTGGAGAAAAATAATGAAGTAAGAATATGAATCTATAATTAAAAATAAAATTACCTAAACGAAAAGAGCCCATAGGATGTAAATGGTTATAAAAACCAAATTTAAAGCAAATGCTAATATAGATAAATACAAGGCCAGATTGGTAGAAAAAGGGTACTCACAAAAAGAGGGCATTGATTATGTAGAAAAATTTACACCTGTAGCTAAACTAAATACTATTAGATTGTTAATTGCATTAGCTACAAAGTACCATTGGAATTTTCACCAACTAGATGTAAAATATAATTTTTTGAATGGGGATTTAAAGGAGGAGGTGTATTTAACACAAACTGAATGGTTTGTTAAAAATAGGCGGGAACATTTAGTTTTTGAATTAAATAAGTCTTTGTATCAGTCGAAGTAGGCATCATGGTATGAGAAGATAGATTCCTTCTTTCTTCAGTAAGGTTTTATGAGGTGTGAAAGTGATCCAAATTTGTATACCAAATTTGATGCAAAGGGGCATGTTGTACCAATTTCCTTATATGTTAAAGATTTAGTTATTACAGGGAATTATGATAAATTGATTAATTGAATTGAGGAAAAAATGTCACAAGTATTTGAGATGGAATATCTTAGTGAGTTACATTACTATCTAGGTCTTGAATTTTGGAGAAATGTTGGTTAGAATTTTGTTTCTCATAGTACATATGTAAGAGAATTGCTTAAAAAGTTCAATATGGATCAGTGAAAAGCTAATTTTGTTCTAATGCAATAGAATATGAAACTTGACTTTGATGATGTCTCAAAGGAGGTTGATGGTACAATTTATAGACAAGTAGTGGGAAGCTTGAATTATCTTACTAAAACTAGAAATGGTATAGCATACTTTATTATTGTGTTAAGCTAGTTTATGGAAATACCACTGAAAGCCATTAAAGAGCAACGAAAGATGTTACTCAAGTATCTTAAAGGAATAGTTAATTTTGGTATTGAATATAATAATTTATTTGATGTTGAGCTAACATGTTACTCATATTAAGATTGGGTCGATAATTCAGATGATGGGAGATCTACTACAGGATATGTGTTTGGCATTGGAATAAGGAGTATCTAATGGAATAGTAAGAAGCAACCTATTGTATCTTTGTCATCCACTAAGGCAGAGTATAAAGCTTGTGTGCATCAACTTGTGAAGTTGTTTGGTTGAGGAGAGTTCTTCAAGATGTTGGAGAAGAATAAAAGAAGACTACAATGATCAAATGTGACAACTAAAGCTTGATCAAGTTGGAAAATAATTCAATTTATCATGCAAGAAAAAAGCATGTTGAAGCTCAGTTTCATTTTTTTAGCGAGAAGATATAGTCCAAATAAATTTTCCTTGAATATTGTAATAATTCTTGATATTTTCACTAAACCCCTTGGGAAGAAGAAATGTTGATTGTTTAGGGAGATATTAGGTGTGGAAATTAATCCTTTCTCCATTAAGGGGGAGACTTGGCAATAATTGAGAAATGAGTCATTAGGTAGATTTTTATTGTGTTTATATTAAGGATTTAGATCCTATTTTCCAGGAATTTGTTTCGTCTCCCTAACTAAATGTACTCCTGTAAGATCTATATTGATTGATTATTCATTCAAAAAAAGGCAATGTTGTTTGGAAGCCTCAGGGCCTCCTTATCTGAGAGATGCAAGACTCATTCATTCATAATTTTGCCCTCCTAATTTCAAATATGTAAAAAAGATGTGGCTCGCCCCTAGCATGTAAAGGCGTGCATGGCACAAGATGACTATTTGTTGCTTATGATCTCTTATGCTCACAATCTCTTCTCTGATACCATGTGAAAAATCGGTTACCCGATTCCTACTACTGCAAACGGATTGTATTTCACCTACTTTTTAAATTAATTGAAGAAGTTACTTGAAGTTTTCTATGGAAAATGTTGGAATACATAAATTGCAGCATACACCAAAATGAAACTACATAAAATAAATATAACAAAGGAGATAGAAAAACATCACACACATCTACATAGTTATTTTTGGATAAAAGTCTCCGGAAAAACACAATGCAGGAAATTCGATGCAGTAGCTCATGGTTTTATTATTATGTAGTGGTAATTCTGAGTACAAGTTGTTGGATTCTCATTTGGTTATCCGATATACAAAGAAACTAGACAAAACTAAATAGAGAGATGATCTCACCCTGTCACTGTAATATCTTACTCTAATATGCTAGAAGTGAGCCTCTGCGTAGAGCTACATCAACCCCATACTGTCTGTACGTCACCTCTATTGGGGACTATGTTGCTCTTCCTTTTAACCCTCTGCTGGCTAGAAACTTCAGCTCTTAGCTTCCCGATCTCACACCCTATCTCTGAGCCTCTAAAAATTTATTTCCTCAGTAGGAACTTCATCTCCCTTCAAACTTTGCATTGCCACTGTGTTAGCTCTGCATGGCCCAGTATCAGCATCTCTGGACATTGTTCTACCCTCTCTACCTTGTATAATCCGACCAAGGAAAAACTTCTCTTCAGATACTATATTTTCCCGTCACTGCAAAATATCACTTCGAGTTCCTCTTCTGACAACTATTGTGCTTTAGAAATTCGATCTTCTTATCTCTACTTGATGTGTTTTCCAAATGCACATCAAGCCTCTTCTTATAATCCTTCTATTGACAACCAATAACCCATATTAGATCATAATCAATGGATGAGATCATTTTGGCTTGATCCTCATCTTCTTCTAGAAGTTTCACCGACAGTCAGATTAATACCCTTTAATTATTTTAATTTTCTAAGTTTCGAGTTAGGCACCCATTAAAAATAATTAATTATTTTAATAAAATCATGCCATGGTGGAAGTCCCCAAAATGATTTCTGGGTATTGTGGAATGCATGTGTTTAAGTCTCCTTGTATATTTTGAGGCTTATAACACATCTAATGCTACCAAAAATCAGTATTTGGTGGTAGAGGTATGGACATACCAATTTTCATGATTTGTTATTATAGCAGAAAAAAAATGGTTGAAGGAATCCTTTTGTTAAAGAATGGGTATGCTTCTTATGAAGGTTGTGCATTTGGGAAAATACACAGAGATGAATTCCCTTCTAATTCTGAGAGGAGAAGAAGACACATATTAGAACTTGTGCGTATTGATGTTTATGGAACCATGCAGACCAAGCCCTAGAATGTTCTTATAATTTTCTATCATTTATTGATGATTGCACAAGGTACTATTGGGTATACTTCCTTAGGAAAAAGTGTGATGTTTTTCAGTAATTTAAAGAATTCAAAAGCATGGTAGAGAAGAAAATAGGGAAGTTCATAAAAATTCTCCCTTCAGACCAAGGGGGAGAGTACAGATTAGTGAAATTCATCAAGTAATCCAAGGATCATTGAATAATGCAACAATTTACAGTACCCTACACTCCACAGCAAAACGATGTTGTAGAAAGGAAAAACAGAACATTGGTGGAGTTTGATTGGAGTATAATCAAAGCTAAGAATCTATCAAATGCTTTTTAGGCAAAGGCCATCAGTACTGTCATTTATTTAAAGAACAAAATTTCAACAAGGTATCTTGATCATAAGAACCCATTCAGAGCCTTGTATAATTTTAAACCAACAGTTCATCATTATTTGGGTGTAAGGCCTTTGCACATATTTCGAAGGATAATATAAAGAAACTTGATGCTAAAGCCATCAAATGTATTTTTCTATGATATTTTTCATAATTTAAAGTGTATAGAATGTTTGATCCATCTACTCACAAAGTATTTGCAAGTAGAGATGTAATTTTCCGTGAACAAGCAAATGAAGGCAATAAGGAGGACAGCTATGAAAGGTGGCACATACTTCTTGAAGTTAGATATAATAAAGAAGAAGTAGAGGACAATGAGAAGTAGAAACTTGAGGAAGAACCTAGTGATATGGATCCCATCAACACTCAAAGATCACCTACAAGTGGATATGTGCCTTCAAAGAACAATGGTGAAGACAACGAAGTGCTAAGAAGACCTACTTGAAATATTCACCTACATAAAAGGTATAAGGACTATGCCTTGAGGAGTAGTGTTTTGAATGTCATAGAACCCATTAGTTTTAATGAACTTAATGAATATGAAGAGTGGAGAAAACTAATGAAGTAAGAATATGAATCTATAATTAAAAATGAAACCTTGGAATTGGATCAATTACCTAAAGGAAAAGAGCCCATAGGATGTAAATGGTTATACAAACCCAAATTTAAAACAAATGCTAGTAGAGATAAATACAAGGCTAGATTGGTGGAAAAAGGGTACTCACAAAAAGAGGGCATTGATTATGTAGAAAAATTTACACCTACAGTTAAACTAAATACTATTAGATTGTTAATTGCATTAGCTACAAAGTACCATTGGAATTTTCACCAACTAGATGTAAAATATATTTTTTCCGAATGGTGATTTAAAGAAGGAGGTGTAATTGACACAAACTAAAGGGTTTGTTAAAAAGGGGCAGGAACATTTAGTTTGAAGATTAAATAAATCTTTGTATTGGTTGAAGTAGGCACCATGGTATGAGAAGATAGATTCCTTCTTTCTTCAACAAGGTTTTATGAGGTGTCAAAGTGATCCAAATTTGTATACCAAATTTGATGCAAAGGGGCATGTTGTGTCGATTTCCTTCTATGTTGAGCATTTAATTATTACAGGGAATTATGATAAGTTGATTAATTGAATTGAGAAAAAAATGTCACAAGTCTTTGAGATGAAATATCTTAGTGAGTTATATTACTGTCGAGGTCTTGAATTTCGGAGAGATGTTGGTCATAATTTTGTTTCTCAAGCTAGGTATGTAAAAGAACTGCTTAAAAAGTTTAATATGGATCAATGAAAATCTATTTTTGTTCTAATGCAATAGAATATGAAACTTCACTTTGATGATGGTTCAAAGGAGGTTGATGGTACAATCTATAGACAAGTAGTGGGAATCTTGAATTATCATACTAAAACTAGACCTGTTATAGCATACTCTATTGTTGTGTTAAGTTAGTTTATGGAAATACCACTGGAGAGCCATTAAAGAGCAGTGAAATATGTACATAGGTATCTTAAAGTAATAGTTAATTTTGGTATTCAATATACTAATTGATTTAATGTTGAGCTAACATGTTACTCATATTTAGATTGGGTCGGTAAGTCAGATGATAAGAGATCTACTACAGGATATTCTTTTAGCATTAGAATGGGGAGTATCTAATGGAACAACAAGAAGAAACATATTGTGTCATTCTCATCCACTAAGCTAGAGTATAAAGCTTGTGTACATTAACTTCTGAAGTTGTTTGGTTTAGGAGAGTTCTTCAGGATGTTGGCGAAGAATTAAAGAAGGCTACAATGATCAAGTGTGACAACTAAAACTTGATCAAGTTGGAAAATAATTCAATTTATCATGCAAGAAAAAAGCATGTTGAAGCTTAGTTTCATTGTTTTAGAGAGAAGATATAATCCAAAGAAATTTTTCTTGGATATTGTAATACTCGCTGATATTTTCACGAAACCTCTTGGGAAGATTAAATGTTGATTGTTTATGGAGATATTAGGTGTGGAAATTAATCCTTTCTCCATTAAGGGGGAGACTTGGAAATAATAGAGAAATGATTCATTAGGTAGATTTTTATTCTGTTTGTCGTAACGATTTAGATCCTATTTTCCAGGAATTTGTTTGGTCTCCCTAACTAAATGTACTCCTATAGATCTGTATTGTTTGATTGTTCATTCAATGAAAGGAAATGTTTTTTGGAAGCCTCAAGGGCTCCTTATCTGAGAGATGTAAGATTCATTCATTCATAATTTTGTCTTCCGAATTTCAAATATGTTAAAAGGACGAGGCTCGCCCCTAACATGTAAAGGCATGCATGGCACCAGATGACTATTAGTTGCTTTAAATGGATCCATGTGACGGTGTTTTAGGCATTCTATGGTGAAATGATGGATATAGGTGAAGTTGATATCTCAACCTCCATGTTGTTGTTGGAAATCCTATACTGTAATATGAGGTTAAATACACTTAGATGCAATTGTGGTGGTGTAACATAAGAGTTATTGTTTGTTTGTCTCTTGTTACTAAGGTAGGGGAAGGGTGAAAAACTTGGGTGCACGAAATCTATGTGAAGAATTTTACTCCTGCAAGTCAATGGCCTAGGGAGAATCTCTTCTTTGAAACCCAAAAAAGTGGTGCAAATATATGTTTTTTCCCTTATTGTTTTCCTACCATTCTATATTTTAGGTTCTAGAAACTTGTTAGTGAGTTGGGAGGGTTGTGCACAATTTGTGTGTTTAGTTTATAGTTTTTTCAACAAGATTCCGTTAGTATTTGTGCTTAGAAAAATCAATATTGGCATGTATGTGTATTATCGTGAGTATTTAGAGGTTTTCTATGACAAATTGGGATTTTGGTCAAGCGTCTCTACCTACTCTTGGTCCTCCCCTTTTCTGGGGGTTCTCCATAAATTTTGGCCTCCAAGGAACCTATGGGTTTAGTTTGGGTTAATGGTGTTGGGGTACTTGGGGTATAAGGATGGGGTATTCACATCTGTGGGGCCATGATTCGGTGAACCCATCATATTGTGTGGTCTATGTTATGAGTCTAGTCAATGACTTTGTGGGATGGCATCTAAGTCCAAAGGGACTTGTGTCGGTGCATTTTCTTGTGTCTTTATGAGTCGAGGAAGCAACAACATTTATTACAGGTGTGACCCCTCTACAGCCTTCTTGCTCGGTGTGGGGCGGGGGAGGAACTCCATAAGGACATCAAAGAGCGAGGATTTTTGACACGTGTAGCTTTAACACTTAATTCTATATCATAATCTCTTAGTAAATTGTAATGTTCCAACAAACACACAAACCACATGCGAATAAAATAAGTGGCAAACCTGACACTCGCTAAGTCTAACATTGTAGCTATGTACTAAAGATCTCACACCACTTATTCATTGTAAAAAGTACATTATGTGCACACTTTCTTCATAGTTTATGGAATTACAAAGTAAAATAGTAGGTTTATCAATCTGGATAGTCACAAAACAATTATACAATGATTTCAATTTCTGTTAGAAAATTAAAAAACCTTATTGTTCAGAATCTGATATTTTGGCACATGGTATTTCTATAATGTACAAAAGTGTTATTTCTCTTTAAGTGAAAGTAAAAATAATAATAATAATTTGATTTTAATTTACACTTAAATTATATATTAAATTGGTATATAACATTTTTTTGTCTTTTATTTTATAAAAAAATTAACTTTTAAAATAATATTTCTATTCATAATATATTTCATTTTGCTGTTAATTAGAAAAATACATATTCTTAATCTTTAAATTAATTTAAAAAATATGTTTCATAAAATAAAATAAAATTGCATATTATATCAACTATTAAATTTATTATTATTTTATAAATGATTCATTTAAAATATCTGTGAATATAAAGATTGTTATAAGATCTTCTTCTTTGCTTATAAGTTATATAAAATGCTTCCCATCATACTTCATCTTGGGAATCCTTTTAGATGTTTTTCTATACTTTTAAGGAAAGTTACACATGCTTTTTATGTAGTTTATAGGGAATAAAACATTATTATATTTCTCTATTTTAATTCCATATTCTAATTGGGAGCATTCCAATTTTTTTTAGCATTTTCAATTCTTCCTTTTAGATAACTTTCCCTTTCGTTGTCCATACAAAAACTTGTGTAAAACCATAGCCATTATACTTGTAATTGAGGAGAAATATCCAATCGACAAGATCATATGAGGATATGAGCACTTTCCATTGAGGAATGGGAAGCATGGGTTTGTTTTGAAGGAAAAAGCCATCATTATAGTGTCCACAATAATCAAAACCATTTTTATATTTACAACCATGTTAATGCCATAGAATTTAAATAAGAACCCAACAATCTTGGGCTCTTTCTACATGCAATGGAAGGGAATAAAATCCCTAAAAGGAACTATGAAACCCAAAAAGGGAAGATCTTCCTTATTTTTTAAAAGAGGATTGTGTGTAATGGTAGTTCTACATGCAATGGAAGGGAATAAAATCCCTAAAAGAGAATTTGAAACCCAAAAAGGAATATCTTCCTTATTTTCTAAAAGAGGATTGTGTGTAATGGTAGTTTATGATTGGATGATGACCTTTAGTGTCCAATGGTGATGACATTGGATATGTCTAAGGGAGTAATGGGTTGGAATAAAGATAGAGCCTTCGAGAATATTTCTTTGGGAGAATGCATATTTAATTCTTATAGTTGGTGGTGACTTTTTAACAATTGTTTTGATAAAACAAACATCTAATTACACATAAGTCTTTGTATTTTTTGGTGTGGTGTATCACAATTTGGAATTTAATGTGTAGTTCCTTGAATTTGATGGAATATATATATGTGTGGGGTTTTTCATATATAAATTCTAAATTATATTAATGGTAGAAAGAAAATTGAACCTTCAAATCAATGTGTCAAATTACGAAGAAACCTTGCAAAAATGGATTCTAAGAAATTTCATTATATTGGGAGATATTTCACCATGACGGAGATGACTCCAAGAGAAAAATTATAAAAAGTGTTTAGGTTATAAAAACTCAATATTTGGTAATAACAAATAATAATAGGATGAAAGCTTTGTTTGTTAGAAAAAATTTAGGCAAAAAAAATTAATAGAAAAAAGATAATATATCTCATAACCAAGTGAGAAATAATAATATGATTATGTTATTTTTTCAATTTGAAAAAAAAAAAATTGTGAGTAAAGATTTTTTCATAATTAGATCTTAATATTGATCTTGCTTTAATTATATTCTATTTTTTTTTTTCTATGTAATTATAGTATAGATTCAGTGAGCCTTAGGTTAATATTATGTTTTTATCTAAAAATTTATTTCAAAACCAGAAAATATAAGTATGTATATTCTCATACACCAATAATAATTTAATTAATCTTTATGATCCAATATATATATATATTTATATATAATTTAATCAATATTAAGATTTACCAAAATATAATATTTAATCTTTTATGGATTATATAATAAATATATTTTAATCCAATTATTAAAAAATCCATTTTATTAAAACTATCTTTACAATACATTGATTTCCTAAGTAAATTGATAAACATTATTAAATATTTTAACATACTTTTAATTTATAAGAAAGGGAGAAAGGGAGATTTATAAGAATCAGAGATAATAATTAAAGTATTTTCCAACATATTTTACACTCTTGTTTAAGATATTTTGAAGTATCGTTTAAGAAAGAGTATATAATTTTTTACAATGGAAGAGGGAAGATATTTTATAATGAAAAAAGTTATATGCACGTGTATATTGTGGTTCAACTGAAACATTTAATTATGTTGCAGTGAGATCATAAAATTTTATTATGCCTTATAAAGCTTTGTAAAATAAAATTTGGGTTTATTGTGATTTTGAGAAAAAAATTGTTTATATAAAGCTAAAAAGAAAAAATATTTATTTTTTTAATAATATTTATTCAAGTTTTATTTATTTAACATATTTTTAAAGAAAATTTTCTTATACGGGTTTATTATTTTTCAACATTTTGAGTTAAGTATCACAACTCATCTGCATTTGCATTTTCTTATGAAATAATAATACTATACATGGGAGGGGGATTAAATATTATTGAAGAATGGTTTATCATTATGTATGATAATAATTTTGCATTTTCCTATGAAATAATAATGCTATACATGGGAGGGGATTAAATATTATTGAATATAATTGAAGAATGGTTTATCATTATGTATGATAATGATTTGGTTCATAAAATAAAATTTTGATCGTCATAATTTTGGTGAGAAATTATTTCATGCCTAAAGGTATGAGGTGAAGTTGTATTTAAAGTTATTGGAGTAGTTTGAAAATAGATTTTGATTGAATTATTATATGGTTAAATGGAATTAGGGAATGAGGAGGTAATTAAAGTTATTTTAGTCATTGACTGAGTAGGTATTAAAACAAATATAGATATATTTTAATCATGTATTTATAAAGAGTTGAGAGGTATGAAATCTTATTATATGAAAGCTTTTTTTAGAATGTAAAACACGAAAAAAATTGAGTGTCAAGAGATTTAATTCTTTTAAGTGTTTGACAAATATGTGATTATTATAGATTTATAGTGGTTTTCTGTCTCTCTATATATACATTATGTGTAATTTTTCATTGTTTAATAATATTTTATATTAAAAATTGAATGAGTTACACATTTTCTTCTTATTAAGAAGTAACTAAATTATTTTACCTTTAATTACTTTATATATATACACACACGCGAAAATATATTATTTAATATGGACATTTAAATAATTTATTTAAGTTATATATTGAAATATTTATAATAGAAATACAGGTGTTTTTAAAAATTTAATTACTTTTTATCTCGTTATATAAAATTATATTAATTAACATACACATCTAAATATTTTATTTATTACACAAATAGTGAAAATGAAATATCAACCAACCAAGTGACCACTATGAGAATATGATTATTAATTTTTTCTAATGTTTTAATTAAAACTAACCAAATATGTACAATCATTTATGTTTTTATTATAGCGGACGATGTTTTTTCATTTAGAATATTTTTTTAAAGGGACATGTGTCAACTCCATATTAAATAGGGACATAATTACCCATTCACTCATAGTGGATTGTAGAATGACCCGCTAAACTCAAACATTGGAAATAATTTGTAAAAATAGTTTTGGTTAAATTGTCATATGTTTATATAGAATTTTGGATTGAAAATGTGTTTAAGATCATAGTTGTTATTGTAGTTTAATCATCTAAAGAAATCCTCACTCATAATTCACATGGTAAATCCAAAAAATTTAAACGTCAAACAACACCTTTTATACCAGACTTCATATCATAGCCAAAGCCAATAGAATTATCCCTACCATCAAGAAATATTTCAAATTATTAAAACTAATCTGAAAAAAATATATATTATTATAAATGAGAAATTGAAAATATAGCTATCGACCTATCCAAAAAAAATTCCCATGGATATCCTCAAATACAATAGGACTGTAATTACTATTTGTTAATTTATCATGATATTGGTTAAATTACCAAATTTAAGTGGAGTAATAAAATGAAACCGTGTTTAAAATTATTCAGTAATTTACTAAAATGATATAGAGTAATTATGAACTTGGTTATCTTACAATATTTTTATATATAGATGAAACTAAGAAGTATTAGAGGGTTATTGGAATTATGGATCAGGTTATTATTAGCTAATAACTTGTTATGACTTTGGATAAATGAGTATATATTACATGTAGTGGGGCAGTTCGGGCATAATATTTCCTGCCACGGCCCATTCTATCTGTTATTGTTTTGTTTCCGTTCGAGCAACTGTTTATCTATTAAACTAGCCTAGCTATTTTAATATCTGTCAGTGGCAATTTTAATGGGTAAGCGAAAATGCCGAGATTTGCGGTTGGAGAAAAGGCCCTTAATAAGGATGTCGAAATTAGCATCTGAATCTATTACTGGGCTTTGCACAATCCCAATTTGTTTAGTTTTCTATTATTGTGCGGCAAGTATGGATGTTCAGAATTCATTGGATATTCATTGCAATTTAGAATGTTTGATTGGAAATTTCTGGTAATTTCAAACACAAAAGAACAGAGAACAATATTCTGTTTTCTTCATAGAATCTTTAACACAAGAAAGCAAAAAAAAATTTCTAAGCAGACAGAGTTTTCACATACAAATCAAACTTGTATTCATTAATAAAATGTCTGATACAAACTTCTTCCTCTTACAAAGGGATTACACCAGCTCCAAAAGAAATTTACTCTTTTTTACATTTACTGTTGTAAATGTAATTCCTTTTTACATTTACTGTTGTAAATGTAATTCCTTACATATGTTGCTTCATTTTCTTTACATTACATTTCAACCAACCAAAAAAAATTCATATGCTGCTGCGTATTTGCATTACAATGCCAATTTGCCCTCTACGTATTACACTGCATATATTACATATTAAAAAAAACAACATTACCCATTACAATGCCAATTTGCCCTCTACGTATTACACTGCATATATTACATATTAAAAAAAACAACATTACCCTCACACTGCTGTGTGAATTGGGTTTTCATTCTTCGCAAAAATGATTCTGCCCTGCCCTTGTTTTCTCCTCCGCATTTCTGTGCATTTCACAATATACTTACAATACAAAGTCAATGAGCTTTTCTATTCCTTTTTTTTTCATTTTACATTGCATATATTTTTAACCATAAAACAAAACTTGACCATACTCCAGTACATAATAAAAAAGAATAAACTTAAATGAATTTACCTAAGTTTACGCCCACAGTAAATTTTTATTAAATGCTTTAACGACAAGAATCGGCTGTCAACCAAAAATTTCACTTCACTTAAGGTTCATAAAAGACTCCATGGTCCAGACCTGTACGCAACCATTGATTTAATCGAATGGCTGTCATCAATTCCCCGGAGGCTCCATTCCGCGGAGGCTCCACTTGCATGAACTTTATGTTCCGGGGGATGGGCGGTTTTGAAAACGTACTGCGACCACGTCTCAGCTACTCGGAGTGATCGGAGCCCCCTCCAAAAATACCACACTGCATGAAAGGTGGTGCGGGGAAATCAGGGTGGTTTTGCAGTCGCCGTTTACTGGCGGCTTCCGGCAACACACAGTTGAAAGTATATTTCAACACTCCCCTTTACTTTCAACTGCTTGGTTATCAGTCATACCCAGACATTTCCTCAAAAATTCAAAGCTTTTCTGGTCCAATGGCTTTGTCAAAATGTCTGCAACCTGCGCGTGAGTCCTGTAATGTTGTAAAACAATTTCTCCATTGTTCACCAATTCCCTGATGTAATGAAACCTTGTGTCAATGTGTTTCGTTCTCTTAAGAAACACCGAATTCTTAGATAGTGCAATAGCTGAGCTATTGTCGCAAAAAGTCACTGTTCCTTTTTCCTGTTCTTGGCCTAAGCTCCTTAACATTCTTCTCATCCAAACTGCTTGACATGCTGCTGTTGCCACTGCCACATATTCAGCCTCTGCTGTAGACAACGCTACAATAGGCCGTTTCTTAGAAGCCCATGAAATGGCTCCTGAACCCATGTGAAAAACATAACCGGATGTGCTTTTCCGATCATCTATACTTCCAGCCCAATCACTATTAGTGTATCCAACTAAATCTGAACATTCTGAAGTAGTATATAAAATGCTAAACTGTTTAGTATCTTTAACATACCTCATAATCCTTTTTGCTACCTGCCAATGTGCTTCTTTTGGCCTCTCCATGAATATGGAAATTAAACTAACAGCAAACATTATATCTAGCCTAGTTGCAGTCAAATACATTAGGCTGCCAACTATGCGCTTATACAAGCTATGATCAAAATCCTTGTTGTTGTCCTTTTTGTTGAGTTTTAATCCCATCACTGTGGGAGTGATTGTTGCTTTGCTGTCCTGCATGTTAAATCTTGCCAACACTTCATTAACATATTTTTCCTGTGAGATAAAAATCCCATTTTCATTTTGATCTGCTTCTATCCCTAAGAAGTATCTCATCAAACCCATGTCATTCATTTCAAATTCCTCTTTCATGATTGTTTTGAAGTTTTCAATAAGATAAACATCATTACCTGTGAAAATAACATCATCAACATACAACACAACAATTAAAATTTTTCCTTCCTTTTCTTTGATGTAGACGGTGGGTTCTCCCTCACACTTCTCAAATCCATTTTCTAGTAGATAGGAATCTATCCTACTGTACCACGCTCTTGGTGCTTGCTTTAGCCCATAAAGAGCTTTCTTCAATCTGCACACTTTGTGCTCTTGGCCTTTCTTTTCATAGCCTAGAGGTTGCTCAATGTAAACCTCTTCCATTAACACTCCATTTAGGAACGCTGACTTCACGTCCATTTGGTAAACTTTCCACTTGTTTTGTGCTGCTATGGACAACACTGCTCTAACGGTTTCCATTCTTGCAACCAGTGCGAAAGTTTCCTCATAGTCTCTCCCATATTGTTGCTTGTATCCTTTGACAACCAGCCTTACCTTGTGTCTTTCTATTTTGCCTTCAGCATTACTCTTAGTCTTATAAACCCATTTAACTCCAATGACTTCTTTACCTTTTGGTAGTTCAACCAAATCCCATGTTTTGTTTCTTTTTATGGCATTAATCTCCTCCTCCATAGCTTCTATCCATTTCCTATCCTTAATTGCATATTCGAAATGAATAAGGTCATCAACATGACAATATAATGCAAACAAAGAGTTCATACCTTCATCATAAATGTCACTTAAGTTTTTGAAGTTCTTACCTCTTTCATTTGGTCTGCAAGTGCTTGAAGATGCACTTGAATTTCCTCCTTGTGGTGTGCTTGGAGAAGCACTTTCATTTCTCCTCAAGGGTGTCCATTGCTGTCCTTGTGTTAGCGCTGCTGTTTGGGGATGTATTTCAGGCATCTCCTCATCATCTTCATCATGAGACAAACAGTTTTTAACATTCACTGTTTTCTCTATGCTTCCATCCCAAGCTGCCTCCTCAATGAACTGAACATCTCTGCTCACAAAAAACTTCTTGGTAGATGGAATATACAACCTGTAAGCTTTGGATTCCTCACTGTATCCAATGAAAATACATTTCTCCCCTTTGTTGTCCAACTTCTTCCTTAGCTAATCTAGAATGTGTGCACAAGCCACACATCCAAAAACTTTCATGTGGGTGACTCCTTGTTTTCTCCCACTCCATGCTTCTTCCGGCACTTTGTTAATCACTGCTTTTGCAGGACACATGTTCAAAATATATACTGCACAGTATACAGCTTCAACCCAATAATCATTTGGCAAATGCTTTGCCTTTAACATACTCCTCGCCATATCCATGATTGTCCTGTTCTTCCTTTCCGCTACTCCATTTTGCTGCAGGGTGTACCTGGCTGTAAATTGCTTATGAATTCCATTTTCTCTACAAAACCGTAGGAATTCCTTGGAGATATACTCACCTCCTTTGTCAGTTCTCAGAACTTTGATATGCAGCCCGCTTTGGTTTTCTTCAAGTGCTTTGAAATTCCGAAATTTTTCAAACACTTCATTTTTGTTTTTCAGGAAATAAACCCAAGTCTTTCTGGTGAAATCATCAATGAATGTTAGAAAATATTGGCTTCCTGCTAGTGATGGAGTTTGCATGGGTCCACATAAATCTGAGTGAACAATTTCTAAGGGTGTTTTTGCCCTTATGCTTTTTCCTGATGGAAAGCTTTCTCTGTGTTGTTTCCCCAAAATACAGCCTTCACAAATGCTGTCTGGTTTGTCTATCAATGGTAATCCTCTTACCATCCCTTTTCTACTCAACAAGTTAAGACATTCAAAGTTGAGATGTCCAAATCTCAAGTGCCACAACCAATTTTCATCCTTTGGTATGCTTTGGAAAGCCTCTTGTGTCATTGCTGCTATTACTTCTTTATTTTTCAAATCTACCCTTATTCTGAGAGGGAACATCTTGTTTCTCGTCATCTTCATGTCAACAATACATCTTTTGTTGGGTGCTCTATCCATGATGGTGCATACATCATTCACAAAGAAAACATTGTAACCCTTTTGAACAAGCTGTCCAATACTCAAGAGATTACATTTCATTCCAAGAACATAATAGACATCTGTTATGGTTTTCTTTTCACCTTTCTTTGTAAATATTTTTACTTCTCCTTTTCCCATAATAGAAATTTTACTATCAGTCCCAAGTGTGACTTGTGATTTCACACACTGGTCTAAATTGGAAAGCAGGGCTATGTTTCCTGTCATATGGTTACTACAACTAGAGTCTAGAAACCATATATCATCATTGTTTGTTTTAGCCATGTTACAAGCTAAAAGCACATTATCTTGGCTGATATTTTCTCTAGTAATATTTGCATTAGATCTATTATTCATATCATGCTGCTTCTTCCTACATTCATTGGCATAATGCCCATATTGTTTAAATTAATAACATTGGACATTGGATTTTTCATACCTTTGTCCTTGAGCATGATGTTGTCCACTTCGTTGAATGCTGCCTCGGCCTTGGTTTTGATTTGGATTGCTGCCTTTTCCTTTAGCATTTGCTGGACTATTCCTTCCACCTCTATTTTGGCTTCTACCTCTTCCTCTCTTTTTTCCTCTGCCCTGACCCCAAAGGACATATCGGTCTTGAAAGCTTGCTCTAGAGATAAGTTTTCATTTCTACTCAACCTTTTCTCATGTGTTATCAGTGATGCATGAAGTTCATCAAATGAAAAGTTTGAGAGATCCTTCGTCTGTTCTATGGTGGTGACAATCACATCGAACTTTGAGGGTAGGACCCTTAATAGTTTCTCCACAATCCTCCTTTCTTCAAGAATCTCTCCATGAGACCTTATCTATGTGACCAATCCAATCACATGTGTGAAGAATGAGTCAATATTGTCTGACTCCTTCATGCACAGATTCTAAAAATCTCTCTTCAGCAACTATAGTTTTGTTGTCTTCACTTTCTCCATGCCATGATAGGCTGTCTTGAGAGTTTGCCATGCTTCTTTGGATGTATTGACTACTGCTATCCTTGGAAACACACTCTCATGCACTGCTTGATACAAAAATATGAGGGCTTTTGAATCCTTCTTCCTATTGCTCTTCAACAGAACTTTCTCTGCCTGAGTTAATCTATTAAACTCATTTTCATCTGCTGGTTCTTCAAACCCATACTCAACTAATTCCCATAAATCTTAAGAAGCAAACAAGGCTTTCATGGTTATTGCCCAATAGTCATAGTTTTTCCCATTAAATTGTGGGAGCTGAGTATTAAACATACCCATGCTAGTGCTGGTGTTGGCCATTCCTTGCACTCTAAACTATGATTCAAATACCTGACTCTGTTTTTAAAATAACTCATTGTTTCCTCAGCAGCAACACAAAAAATTAACTTGAGAAATACCTGAATCCTTTTGCCTGAGACTTCACTCTGCTGGAGAATCTATTATGCAAAAAACTCCTTCCTTTAGCTTCTTTGACACCTTCAAAGAGCCTGTACAAGCACTGATACCATGTTGGAGATTTCTAGTAATTTCAAACACAAAATAACAGAGAACAATGCTCTATTTTCTTCACAAGATCTTTAACACAGGGAAGCAAAAAAAAAAATTCAGAGCAGACAGAGTTTTCACATACAAATCAAACTTGTATTCATTAATAAAATGTCTGATCCAAACTTCTTCCTCTTACAGAGGGATTACACCAACTCCAAAAGAAATTTACTCTGTCTCTGCAACAGAGAGTAATACTCTGTTTCATGAAAATTAACACACTGCTATAAAATGAAACATTTCTTACATTTATTGCTGTAAATGTAATTCCTTACATATGTTGCTTCATTTTCTTTACATTACATTTCAACCAACCAAAAAAAAATTCATATGTTGCTGCGTATTTGCATTACAATGCCAATTTTCCCTCTACGTATTACACTGCATATATTACATATTAAAATAAACAACATTACCCTCACGCTGCTGTGTGAATTGGGTTTTCATTCTTCACAAAAATGATTCTGCGATGCCCTTGTTTTCTTCTCCGCACTTCTGTGCATTTCACAATATACTTACAATACAAAGTCAACGAGCTTTTCTATTTTTTTTTTCATTTTACATTGCGTATATTTTTAACCATAAAACAAAACATGATCATACTCCCGTACATAATAAATAATAATAAACTTAAAAGACTTTACCTAAGTTTATGACCACAGTAAATTTTTATTAAATGCTTTAGTGACAGGAAACGGGGGTCAACCAAAAGTTTCACTTCACATAAGATTCATAAAAGACTTCATGGTCCAAACCTGTACGCAGCCATTGATTTAATCGAATGGTTGTCATCAATTCCACGGAGGCTTCACTTGCACGAACTTTATGTTTCGGGGGATGGGCGGTTTTGAAAACTTACTGCCGCCACATCTCAGCTAGTCAGAGTGATCGGAGTCCCCTCCAAAAAATACCACGCTGCATGAAAGGTGGTGCGGGGAAATTAGGGTGGTTTTGCAGTCACCATTTACTGGCAGCTTCTGGCAAGACACAGTTGAAATTATATTTCAACACCGATTAAAATGCCAATGATCAGATAACACATTGATCAAAATGCCAATGATCAGATAACACATTGACGCTAGGATAATTACGCCGAAAGGAATTTTCTTTTTGAGATTGGGTGGGCAAACTCTATTCACCCACCCAAATCAGAGCGTTTTATTTTCGCCCTTCAAACCAATTATATTTTGACACGTTTGGGAAGGTTTTGCAGAAGTTTTGGCAAGTTTTAGTGCGTGATGTGGAAATCCATCATCCTGCGGACATTTATGAATGACTTTCAGAGTTATTAGTATTGCATTCGGCGATTGCTTGCGAGGAACGGGAAGCATTTACGTTTAGGGTTGGAGAGGCAGAGAGTTGTGGAAGAATCACCATGTCTTTGGTTGTACTGGGGTCGCAAGTGGTGTCAGGGATAGGAATTTTACTTGAAAAATGGATGTTCAAATCCCTCATGGAGGAAGAAGATCACAAGAAGAGAACATGATGGGAGGAGGGGCCATACACATGCCCCGATGCTCCACCTGCAATGGCTCTAGCAGGGTTCCATGTATCTGCAGGCATTGTTCTGATGGAAACGAGGGTTGCGCTACATGTGGTCATACTGATATGAAACATTTCTCCTCCTGTGGTGTATCGAGAAAGGGCTAGTCAATTACTGTCAGGCTCCATATCTCCAATGCCCACAATAAATTTTAACTCTACAAAAAGAGGTAGCAGCAACAGTTCAGATCAGATTTCAACCTGAGAAGGTGTGAGGATGAGAGCAGAAGAATGAATATGGGAATATAAAGGGAAATAAGTGACAACAACAATCACGAGAGAAATGAAATTTTTTTGGAGAAGTAGAGGACAAGGATGTGTCAGGAAAGCTGTGGAAATTTTAGAAATTTGTGCCACTTCGGGTTGGAATATGTGCATTTTTTTGTGAGTAATTTCACAAATCGGGTGCAAGACGCGTGATCTTGAGATCTCTCCCGTTGAAGTAACGATGGATTTTCCCTAGTTTGGCTTCAAATAACCTTTAGGGTTTCCATTTATCAACTTCCAAAGGAGAATATTTTGGCGTACACAAATTCTCAAGTTTGCTACGATATTAGAAGCCCCCACAAATTAAAGCTATTAGAGACAACAAATTCTTGAATTAGTAAGGAATTCATATCCCAAATATATTTTTCACAGTTTTGAACGTGAAATCTTATGTCGCCTTTCTCTACAGTACGTAACGTTTAAATCTGGGAATAAATGTCTCGACTTTTCACTGAGTAAGTTTTGTTGAAGTAAATAGATGGAAATATAAGTTAAAGAAAATCATTAAACTTTCTTTGAATGAGATTTGATCAAAAAAATGTTGAAGCTTTTGTCTATGTGTAGAAATATCAAGTAGATATGGAGATATCGAGTTGGTTTTTCATAAGATTAGTATATAATTATTGGTTTCTTTCGAAAAAAAAAAAAAACTAATTTAAGAGAGTATTGTTGATGTAACATCCATTGGCCTGAGAGAAAACAAGGATTATTGTGATTTTCTGGGGAAATAAAAAAAATTTCGATACTTTCGAAAAGCACCGGATGAAAAAAGAGACGCATTACCCTTATGTAGTCAATCAAGCTGGAATTTTCTTTGTTGAGTTCTTTGAAAGAGTTTATAAGATATTTTGGCCTTAAATTTTACATGTCATTATTTTAAACGCATCCTTTTCTCTACAATCTTTCTTCTTGACGACGAACTTCTCTCTGCAATAATGTTTGGGCTCTTTTCTATATCTAAATTCATTATTTCTATTCCGTGAGTTTCCTTTCTATTTCTATAAAATCCCTTTTTTGATATGAAAAGATTTACATACAAATTCAGGAGTTCTATTATTTGAGATTCCTTCCTACTGTCATAAAAGCCCTTGTTTGATATTAGAACCTGCGTTTTTACCTTATTTAAAACCTCTTCATTCATTATGTTGTCTTAACATTTGAAGAAAGTATCTTTTAGATACATGATGTAAACTAGATGGCATCAGTGTGCTATGTTTTAATGCATGGTTTGAATGTGTAGTGGTAATAAGATTTTTAATTTCTACAACATGTCAATAGTGCAAGGTCAGGAAACACTTAATCAAACTGCATAATATTCAAACTTGTTGGCAATGAATTTTGAATCTGCAAAACATGTCAATAACGGAAGATCTGTGAGAAACAAAGCAGATGCAAATATCACATGTTTTCCTAATGATGATACTTGAACATGAAAACGTTTACTATATTTGCAATTGTAATCTAAACTATATTTTATGTCCAAAGCTACGTTTTTTTGGGGTAAAAAGGAGTTTATTTATATATAAAGACTTTCATAACTGAAAATTGACAGGTACATCTTGGAGCTTACAACTTCTGAGCATGCTAGAAACAGATTGACACATGCTATCCCTAGATGGAAGTATAAGTTAAAGAAAATCATTAAACTTTCTTCGACTAAGATTTGATCCAAAAAAATGTTGAAGCTTTGGTCTCTGTGTGGAAATATGAAGTAGATATGAAGATATGGAGCTGGTTTTTCATAAGATTAGTATATATTTATTGGTTTTGAAAAAAATAAACAACTAATTTAAGAGAGTATTGTTGATGTAACATTTGGTGGCCTAAGAGAAAACAAGGATTATGGTGATTTTGTGTGGAAATATAAAAAATTTGGTACTTTTGAAAAGCGCCAGTTGAAGACAGAGATGCATTACCCTAATGTAGTCAATCAAGCTGGAATTTTCTTTGTTCAGTTCTTCGAAAGAATATATAAGATATTTTAGCCTTAAATCCGGTGTCTCATGGTTTTAAACACATTATTTTCTCTTAAATCTTTATTCTTGAGGGCGAACTTCTCTCTGCAATCATGTTTGGGCTCTTTTCGATATCTAAATTCATTATTTATATTCCATGAGTTTCCTTTATACTTCTATAAAATCCCTTGTTTGATATAAAAAGCTTTACATACAGATTCAGGAGTTCTATTCTGTGAGATTCCTTCCTACCATCATAAAATCCATTGTTTGATATTAGAACCTATGTTTTTCCCTCATTTAAAACTTCTTAATTCATTATGTTGGCTTGACATTTGAACAGAATATATTTAAGATACATGATGTAAAATAGATGGCAGTAGTGTGGTCTATTTTAATGCATAATTTGAATGGGTAGTGGCAACCAGATTTCGAGTTTTTGAAATATGTCAATCGTGTAAGGTTAGAAAACACTTAATCAAAATGCATAATATTGAAACTTGTTGGAAATGAATTTTAAATCTGCAAAATATGTCAAGAATGAAGGCAGATGCAAAGATCACATATTTTCCTCGTGATGATACTTAAACATGAAAACATTTAATATATTTGCAATTTTAATCTAAACTATATTTTCTGCCAAAAGCTACATTTTTTTGGGTAAAAGGAAAAGTTTATTTATATATAAAGACTTTCATAACTGAAAATTGGTAGGTACATCTTGAAGCTTACAGCTTCTAAGCATACTAGAGACAAATCTCCACATACTACCCTTAGATGGAAGTATAAGTTAAATAAAATCATTCAACTTTCATCGAGTGATATTTAATCCAAAAAAATGTCGAAGGTTTGGTCTCTATGTGGAAATATGAAGTAGATATGGAGCTGTTTTTTCATAAGATTAGTATATACTTATTGGTTTTGAATGAAAGAAATAACTAATTTAAGAGAGTACTCTTGATGTAACATCCAATGGCCTGAGAGCAAAGAAGGATTATGGTGCTTTTGTGTGCAAATAAAAAAATTTCGATACTTTTGAAAAGCGCGAGATGAAAAAAGAGATACGTTACTTTATGCAGTCAAACAAGATGGAATTTTTTTTGTTCAGTTCTTTGAAAGAGTTTATAAGATATTTTGGCCTAAATTCCTGCGTCTCGTGGTTTTAAACGCATGCTTTTCTCTATAATCTTTCTTCTTGGTGGTGAACTTCTCTCTGCAATCATGTTTGGGCTCTTTTCAATATCTAAATTCATTAGTTATATTCCGTGAGTTTCCTTTCTACTTCTATAAAATCCCTTGTTTGATATGAAAATCTTTACATATAAATTTAGGAGTTCTATTCTGTGAGATTCCTTCCTACCGTCATAAAAGCCCTTGTTTGATATTAGAACCTGTTTTTATCCCTTATTCAAAACCTGTTTCATTCATTATGTTGGCTTAACATTTGAAGAAAGTATCTTTAAGATACATGATGTAAAATAAATGGCATCACCGTGCTCTATTTTAATGCATAATTTGAATGCGCAGTGGCAAAAATACATTGAATTTTTGCAACATGTCAATAGTGCAAGGTCAGAAAACACTTAATTAAAATGCATAATATTGAAACTTGTTGGCAATGAATTTTGAATCTGCAAAATATGTCAATATGTTTTGCAATAACGGAAGATCTATGAGAAACAAAGCAAATGCAAAGATCAAATATTTTCCTCATTATGATACTTGAACATGAAAACATTTAGTATATTTGCAATTGTAATCTAAACTATATTTTCTATAAAAAACATGCTTTTTGGGTAAAACTAAAAGTTTATTTATATATAAAGACTTTCATAACTGAAAATTGACAGGTAAATATCGGATCTTACAGCTTCTGAGCATACTAGAAACAGATTTCCACATATTGTCCTTATTAAAATAGCCAAAATAGAGCTTATATGTATGACCTTCATTTTAAAATTTACAAAAATTCTTCATACAAAGACATATCCAGAGTTTAACCATCCATGATATAGTGCCATTACTTTTATATTAGGGACAAATCGATAATAGACTAGATAACAAAAAGTAAACATAGAAAACCAAATTGACTGACCTAAAACAAAGATTTACACAATTATGTAAGAACCAAAAAAGGAGTTGGCATGAGTTAATTCACCAGAGTGGTACAAGATTGGTGATTCTCTCTTTGCCTCTTCAAGGTTGTCTGGGGGCTATTGAGAGCCACATAGCTCATCAGGTTCTCAAAACTAGAACATATTTGTTGCTTGAGCATTCTCTCCAACTCTTCTCCTTGTCTAATATTGTGTATAGGACCACTAGTTTATCCATCAAAACCATAGCCTTCTCCTCGAATTGTGCCTATCTAAAATAATTGTTCTCATCTTAAGTTGATGTCCAAAATCACACAAGCATAAGACTGTAGTAATAAATATTAAATACCAATACATCCTTCCCCATTTCCATGCAAAAACACTCTACCCTTACAGATGGCAAGGATGTGGTTGCGTGTTCGAATCTTAGAAGGATTGAGAAAATTATGATTTAAAATCGCATTTAATTCATGTTAGAGAGTGCATGAAGTAGTTGTCTATATTACAAGTTTGCCGTGAAATAATTCGATTTTTTTGGATCCACGTCTATATGAATGCACATTGACGGATTTTCAAAGACCAACAATAATCAACGTCTTCTGGAAGTTTGGGGTTTGGTGGTATTGAGATATATGATATACATGTTGGAATTGAAATTTTCATTGATGTTGATAATACATAATGCATAATTTGTCTTATCGATATGTACAGTTTTATACCTAGATATTTTAGTTGGTTTTCTTTGATTTTCTTCATTGTATAGGTCTTTCAAATTGTTATTTTTGATGTGAACATTTGTTTCAAAACGTATGGTTTCATATTTGTACCAATCACTCAATGTGGGGAGCTTGCATCCAATATCTCATCATTAATACTTTCCTTGGGTAAGAGTAGATCATTTAAGTGGGTATGCCTTCAAAGGTAGAAACTTTCTTCTCTGCACCCTTTCTATGGTGCAAAAGGCCTACTAGAATTGCCTTGCAATACTCAATATTGATATTTCTGTTAATTCCATAAAACATTGTCTTCAATACTAAAGTAGACTATAGGTCATCCATTCTTTTCTTTAGGGCCTTTCAGTGTTGGACGATGTGGGATGTTATGTTTTCTCCCACCTGGGACAACATCATGAGAGGTCACATAAACTTGAAGTATGCAATGGAATGAACAATTATGTATGAGGACAAGGTAAAAAACAAGACATATAAGCTCAATGATAAGACTATTGTGCTATTTGTTAGGCCTAGGGGTTTTCGCTTGCCAAAAGACCATGTTGAGATTGATGGCCAGCCTGCTACGAGATGCCTGGTCAATTTTGGTCTCTATTTCTATCATAATCATGCAACATTTTCATTGAAAAATTGAAGAACAAATCCCTTATTTTATATACCCAAAATGGAGCACTCTAGTTTTGCATTAACAACATTGTCTAAGATATTTCTCAAAAGTTTTATGTTCTATAGAGTTTTTCTGTAACATTGTTTTATTCCATTTTATTTTTCCTTTTGTATTTGATTTAGATCATTGTGGCACATCTCCTTAATATACCATGAAATATCATTGGAATTTCCTTTTCCTTTATTTGATTTAGAGCATCATGGAACTGCTCTTCTAAATTTAGCATGAGATCTGATTGGAATGCAAGGAAACTGCACTGTGGAATGTTGTTTTTTAGCATGCACAAGATTCTTTGAGAGTCCCTAGAGGGAGAATGAAAGAAACAATATTGATCAAGACTCTTCTTGTAGTTTTCCAAATGCATGAGATTTGTGTGAGGTGAGGGATCACTCAATGGGATTGAACTGTGGTAGATGGGATTACATTTTTAGTTATGGTAAGAAATTCCAAGCTCACCCTAACAATGTTCTTCCATACGATTTTCACTCAACATTTTATATATTCATTCCATTGCTTTTATGTTTTTACAGCCAATTCTACTTAATTATTTTTTAGGGGAGAGCAAGGAATGGATAAATTGTGGTCGAAATGAATAAATGGGAGTAGATGCATCGCATTTATTTCACACCTGTTTTCTACCCACTGAATATTGGGGTTTGCAATATGTGCATAAAATTCAATCTTGTCAAATTCAAAGAAGCTAATTTTATTTTCTAGAAATTGATGAATCTTAGAATAGTTTAAATAAACTATTAGCTATAGGAAGTCACACCCAAGTAGTTTAATTATTAGTAATTTTGGTTAGAAATGGTTGGAGAAAATGGCGCCATGGGTTGCACTGTAGAGTGGACTAATTTTCTAGGTCTGAGGGGTGATTTTCTAGACTTGCATCCAGCCTCATCATCCTTAAATGGGAAGGACAACATGGAAGGATGTAGTAAATCACTACAGGATGTTCACCCACTCTTGCAAGAGGTCACGTGTCATGAAGGGTTCTGAAGCAATTGGCCTAGGTATTTGAGAAAATATTTCTTTTGATCAAGTTCATCCATGCAATGAAATTATAGTTCTGGATCTAAAAACTTCAAGTTGATTTACTTTAATTGCTTTCAACTCCAGGGCCCATGGAGAAATGTAAAAACATGAACTAGATGTGGAGCATGACCTACCCCCAAGTCACTGTGGGGGCTGACATAGGTCCATATAGAGGGACGTGGAGTAGCTAGCAAGTGAGGTAAATTATGTTTCTTTTTTCGTTCTTAGACTTCCTTATTTATCTTGGGCATTAAGGCTTGCCTAGCCAATCAAAAATAATTTTTCTCAACTTATCATACATCTTCTTAAGTGGGCTTGGAAATTCATTGGTGGTACTAAGTCTTTGGTGGACTAAAGGGAGAGGGAAATGGATTTTTTGACATTGGTATGCATAGGTCAAGAAGCAGGTCATGTATATCTTGAAGGAAATTAACAAGGAGATGATTAAAATTATAGCAATGCATGATATGTTGTTTTATTAGGAGTTGAAATGCTTGGGACCAAAAATAGGCTTACGATTTGATGAGAAATTATGTAGACTAGAATATACAACTGAACATCTCTGGAGCATATAGATCTAGCTCTTTCAACAAGGGAAATGGACTTATTGAAGGTCGGAATCATCAAAATTCTAGCTGAGCAATTCAGGAGCTATTTACTTTTGAAATATTTAAGGGATGAAGTGTAAAATCCTTTTTAGGATTACAAGAGAGACATTTTCTCTCAATATCCTTGCAGTGCTTATATTGGCTACTTTAGTATTATGGTTTGGGATGAATCTATTTTCATCCACCAAATGACATCCGTCATGTTTTTTGGAACTTGTTGCTACATTTCCGTTTAGGATGGGTGAACTCTAAAGACTTTGGTAGTTTTATTTGACTGAACTATGCATTTGATAAAACTCAATATGACAATATGTCAATATGCAGCTTGAAGTGTGGCTTTATATATTATTGTATAGCTTTCAATGTTTCTATATAACCAATGCTAGTTTTCTGAAGAGAGGTGTTTGGATGTCATTTGTGTCTATAATTTCTATTGCAAACATGTGAATTGTGTTGATTGAAATTATTTGGTAGTATAATTTTTATTATGTAGGGATCATGGCATGATGTCCCTAGGAATTAGAGTGATTAAATCTTTATGGGGAGATTATTATTGGTATTGAATTTTTGTGCTTTGTTAAGCGTTACAACCCATTTTCATTGGAATGATTATATGAAGATTTCTTTAGTTATATTTCAAAGAGATCATGGGCGAGGGCTTGACAAAGTTCAGTGATAGGGTCTTTAATGTGAATACCATAGATAACTAGTTATATATTGTGTTCTTAGTTAGATGGAAACCTTGGAGTCCTTCAGACTGTTTTGTTCTCTTTCGGACTAATTGAGAATTATAGTGTGTGTGGCATAAATTTTTAAAAGAAAAGGCTAATCAATGAGATGTATTTAGATTGAAAATTTTAGCTTTGTTTTTCCTTGAACACTTAATTCACGTTCATAATTATATGTTGATGACATTTTTGTTTGATGCATTGCAACTAGGAGAGTTTACAATCTATGTTTTTGGAATGGAATGATTAAGGAATGAATTAACTGTTATGAGTTGCTATGCTTCCTTTGATTAAAAATAAGGTAGAATTATGTGCTTTTAACTCTACGACATCCTCTCTCCCTTTTGTTCAGTAAATCCTTTCAAGATCAATATTGCTTTCATGGTCTTCTGTTGTTCTCTAACATTGATTATTGTTTGTTGTAATAGTTTTCTATGATGGGATGTAGAGGCAAGGAACTAGATGAAGTGGAAAATGAGTAATTAATATGTTGCTTTCCCTTGCTCATTCTTTTCGATGTGGGTTGCATGTATGATTGAATGGGAAGTTGATGCATTAAGTGTGATGGAGCCTGTTGTTTTCCTTTGTTCCTTCTTGATGTTGTGAATTGCATCTATTATGGAATTGGAAATTGTGGAGTTGCCTAGTTGTTTTCCACCATTAATGTTATGATTGCATGGAAAGTTGGGGATCTGTTCATGCAAAAATTTCAAGAAATGAAAGGTAATAATTGTAGTCTTTTTATTCTATTTATTTCTTATCTTTTTTTCAAGTGGAGGTCGAACTATATCAGTGGTACCATAGAGTATAAAAATTACATGACAAAAGAAAAGTTCAATTTAAAATTTATTTTATAAATTATGAATATGGTTTGATAATCAACAAAATCTTAACCTTATGTTACAAAATGAGGATCATAATTTGAAAGTAATTTTGGAGATTATAATTTGAAAGTAATTATAGAATCACTTTAAAAAGTGGTTTTATAATCAATGCAAGCTTAATATTGTCTTCTAATATGGAAATCATAACAATTAAGTTGTTTTATTATTTTTTTCATAATTAACTATATTAGTTGATTTCTTTTAAATAATTGAATAAATTTAAGTTTAGCAATTATTCTTTGATGTAATTATTCTCGATCAATCATAATTAGTAATTTTGGGTGGACTTTTCAAACCAATATTGTGGTTCATCATTGATACATAATGATTTTATGATAATTTGGAAATGTTATTGTTATGGTTTTAATAAGGAAATCATAACATTTAAGCAACATTGAAATGTTCATGTGATGGTTTCAATAAGGAATTCGTAACATTTAAACATATTAATTAGAAAAACACAAACAAGTATGTTTTCTAGATACATGATCTCTGCATCTTAGAGTTGCCCCACATTTCAAATGGTATCACCACCCATCAATAGAGACTCAACCAAAATGTAATATATTGGAAAAGAGTCTTGGGATGGTTATAAAGGAAGATATAATGAAGTGATGTTAATGTGATTATTAAGCAAAATATATATATATATATATATTATTTACACTATTTTACTTAAAATATTGATGATGGGAATAGATGTTATTACTTTGACCACTGAGATTAAAAAGAAAAAACAACAACACAACAATTAAAATATATTTATAACTTAATTAAAATTAATAGAACCATTTAATAAAAATATTCTTTTGGTTATTAATTAAATATTTGATTAGATAATAATAATATAAGCTTTTCTACTAAAAATAATATAATTTAAATGTTAATATTATGCTTCATTATAGAAATCATAATATTAAGAGTGGTTAAAAGGAAATGTTGGGATTTTTTTAATAATTAATTAGTTAATTGAATTTTTAATATATATATTAATTAAATTAGTTTGATAACCAAATTTAAATTATATTAGGAAAAAAAATTATTAATTTTTCTATCTAACTTTTCTCTAAAAACATTGTACAAAATTTAATCTTAAAATTTGTTAATTTTCCGTTGTGGATATTTGTTAATTTTGTTGTGAATATTATGTTTCTATGAGCAAGGAACACCACACAGCATAAATGACATAAGGAGCTATGCTAGAAAATTATTTATTCAAACTAAGATACAAAATATAATAGTATGCACCATAATGTTTCGAGATAGATTTAATTGAGTAAGTGCCTCATTTCTTGTTAAATATAATGAACCATTTTTGGATTCCCAGAGAGCTATCTAAACTAATATTTCAATCATTTTTCAAAGGACTATTGTATATAAATGACATATGCATCCAACGACCTTTTCATAGAGATGCTAAAGTAAACTTTCTTAGAAGGCCCGCCTTTGTCTCGATCATAGATATTTTCTCATAGAGCTTTTCACAAATGTTTTCACAAACATCGTTGTCCTAATCATAGATCCTTTCACAAGTGTTTTCAAAACATTCACTGATACAATGATTCTATATGTACTCTAAGTTTTTCTCATCTTAGCAACAACTTACTAATAAAAGTCATTCTCCCAAGTGCCAGTGATATCTTTAGCTGGTAGATACTTCATAATTTTCATATTTAAATTTATTTCATGCCATTTCAAAAAAAACCAAAGAAATTGAACTTCTTTGCTATGTACCTTCTACCTACAAGGATTATTATTGTCCTGGGACATTTATGTTAGTTTAGCTTCTTGAATTGAAGTTCCTTCTCCATTCTTTAGAAGATATAAACAAAGTAAAATTTCAATTCTATTTCATTGTCCATATATTTCTCTTGACTTTTTCCTTCCACAGTCTCCCTACGTTTCCTTTTGGCGTTCCTTTACACCTCTTGGTGCAAATCCTAGTTAAATCTTTATCTAATTTAGCAGTGCGGGGCAATTGACAATTTCTATAGTTTTATATGAGGATGTCTTGCAACTAACTATACTCAAATGAAATGATATTTTAGTCATTCCTCAATTTGCAAGTAACTATACTCAAATTAAATGATCTTTTCATCAGTGATCAATCATCTTTAAGACTCTTTTAGAATCAAACGCTTCGTGCATTGACAAATCACATACGGAAATAAATGGCATTAACAAAATGGGTTTTAAAAGCAATTATGTGACATTATAACGAACTACTCTCACGTCTCTTTTGTTTTTCCTTTTTGACAGTCTTATGTCAGGAAGAATATTATTGTTATGCTCACTCATTCGATTAGCAAGAAATTATTAATTTTTAAAACTAGCATAGATTCATTTTAATCATGAATTTAATATGAGTCTATAAGGTTCGAATTTCTTCAAGTGAAAACTTATTTTAGAGTGCAAAAAACAATGTGTAATATTTTATTGTTTAAATTGTGTTTTTGAATGTTGTAGAGATTACATAACATGTGCATTGAGTTATTTTATCACCTGCACATTAAACTGGTTTTGTTGTTATTAATATATTTTTAAGTATACATAAATATTAACTCATATTAAAAGATTTTATTTATAACCTACATTGGATATTATACAGCATCAAAATATTTTATTTTAACATTTTTTTCTATATATAGTTTTATAGATTTTAACAATATTGTTTCTATATATAGATTATAGATTTTTTCTTAACAGTCTTCAAGGTCTTCCCCAAATGTACATGAGAATACATCATTGACCTCTTTCCATTTCATCTTGATGTCTTTGTCTACAATCAACTTGGTGTCTTCATAAATTGGCAAACTCGTAGACACTCGCTCAACTATTGCTAGAAATTGCGCTTTCGTCAGTGTCCTTTGACCCTACCCTCTTGGAGGCCACTGTTCCTGACTTGCTAAGAGATGGACAAACAACTATTGTATCTGCAAACATGGAGACATGAATGGTAAGAAATATGTTAGTTAAAACCAAAGAAAATTTGAGGGATGACATGCAACATCCCTAGGGAACTGCTATAAAAAATTGTGCAATTTTCACTGGGAGGTTGGTAGACTGATTGTCAGAACTAAGCAAAAGGTATTCCGTACTCTCAGGAGGATGGTTGACTGCTAGAATTTTCCAATGCATAAATCAAAATTGGCCTGCTAGGTGCTGAGATTATGCAATACACAATTTCAGTTGGCAAGTGTTGCAGGCCCAAGGACTGCATTACACAATTTTTAGGGCCAGTAGTCGCTGCCTATCAGAATTGTGCAAGGGAAGATTGGAGGGTAGTCACTGGATAGAATTGTGCATTTTCTAGGAGGATGGAAGAGCCTTCCTTCTCAGAATTTTCCATTGATATCTTGGTGAGGTGTCCGGGCCAAGGTTCCCAAACCTGCCGACGGGCAATTGAAAGAAAATGAAGATGTGAATGCATGGCGATACTAAATGTAAGTAGGAGCAAATGATCATGCATGAAAATAGTGAATGCAAGATTCAAAAAATGAAACAACATGCATGTGTGTGAAACGAGTCGTCGAATCAACAACCATTCATGCAAAATAGTTGCACGCATACAACAGTAGTGAGATGCTAACGAAAACTGAAATGGTGCTTGTATAAGCTAATATGCATGAAAATGATGTCAAGCATTCACATAAATCAAGCAGACATCACTCACACATGCCAAAACACAAAAAGTGACAAAAATGTTGTAATAGACAAGCTAAGCGGACTTACCCAGAAATAACTGAGCTGGATGTGTCGAAGAATCTTGGATGTGATGTGGGATGTCAGAGCTACAATATCAATGTGATGAATGAGATCTGATGCATCGAATAAATAATTTTGATGCTCATGACGCGCATGCCACAAATCTAGGAAAAAGTGACACCTGGAGCAAAGTTTCTATAATGATCTTTGCATGTAAACTCCAACTCCTAAAAATAGCTACCTAAAATCGAAGGATGCTTTTTGCATGTTGTTTTCTGCTATTTCAGGAAAAAGAAACCCATGCATGCAAGTCAATTTTTGTCGGTCCTGGGTGGAACTGATCAACCTGAGGGCATATGACACAACCTGCTTGACTGAGGGGAAATTTTGTGCAATTTTTCGGAGGAAGTTGGGTTGGCTATCCAGAGGGGTTGCACAATTTCTGGGAGGAGCAGCTGACTATTGCCTAGAATTGCGCAATTTCTTGGCTGAGTTGTCGTGCTAGGCCAGCTTTCGCAGTTTTCACTAGGAAGGTTATCTGACAGGCTTGCACAGTTTCTGAGACCAGTAGGTTTCCAGTCAGATTTGCCCAATTTCTGGAGAGAAGACTGGTTCCCCTCCAGAATTGCACAATTTCCTGAGGGAGCCTCTTAGCTAATAGGTGGACCAAGTTTGGAGAAGCAACTTGTGAGGGGAGTGAAGCAAGCTATGATGCACAAGGTGGCTAGTTGCAAGAAAACTAATGAAGCTCATGTACTTGCTAATGCAAGACATGCTGTTGAGGATGGTTGGTAGGGAGGCTCCAAAATGAAGCTAAAGAAAAATTTTGGAGGGTCATTGTAGCCACTACAACACATGGTGACACATTGGTAGAACTCCAGCTCTCTGAAGGGACCTTGTTTGTAAAAAGCAAGTCTAACACCTCGAGAAGTATTTTTCAGTTCTCTGCTCGTCTTGGTTTCCACACTTTCTTTATTGTAAGATGTAGCATCTGCCAAGCTCTTGGTCGATTGACACACATTCCAAGCCAAGCCAACATAGTTGTTTTGATTGGAGATGAGGGGTATATTTGTGCAAAAGAAGTATAGTTGTTAGAGTTTTAGTATCATCTCTAGTGTTTCTCTGTTGCCAACAAGCCTGGATAGTACCCCGGCAGAGTCACGCAGGAACACAAGCATGGCTCCACTACCAGCGAGCCTAGTTAGAACCCCAGTGAAGTTACTTGCATCACCTCTCTACGTAGGAAGCCTTTCTCTTATTTTGCCTTATTCATTTTTCATTTTTTTGAAATTTTTCACTTTTCACTTTTTCATTTTTCATTTTCATAACTATGCATAGCACTTATTCATTTCAGGCGGAAGAGGGATCCCAACTTATTGAGATTATAAGAGGTTGTTCCTTGAGAGATGTAGTTTATATATACCACTGACATGCTTTTTAATATTTTCCCCCTCACCTTACACTATTTGACTGAGTTGAAAAGGATTAACGCAAAAACAGCCGAATAGAGTAGGTGACACTAGTTAGCACACAAGCATTGTGTTTTCAACAAGGTTCACTTCGAACACTATGTATTTTTCATCGATGTATCATGGACTAAAGATAACAGGTACTTCATACAAAGATTGGACAATAAATAACAAAGTATTGATAACTACATAAGTCCTCTTATACTTTACCCAACTTGTTTCAAGAGTCACACATGGTTTCATGTGAAACTAACCTATAGACGTAAAACAAGAAAAAAACACAAAACAAAGAAAAATCAGAAGTAAATGCAAAGAAAAAATGGGTAAGAAGATAAGCAGGCAAGAAAATAAACAATTAAAGCAAGTAATTAAATAAGCATGCAAGCAGAAAAACCAGAAGCAAACACTACTACTACTCCTAAGCTAATATTGCATGGACCTAATCACGTGAAGTGATACTTCCAATGCACCCATTGACGCATTGGTTGGCCCATGCTTTTGAAGGCACGGATCACGAACAACACAGTTGTGCGAATCAACAAACATGAAATACATAACAATGAAGACATGCACACTGCAAGTTTAAATGTTTCCACAGAACATAATTGAGTGCAAGTGAATGACATGCAGCCCGTGGACTTATCACATTGTTGTGTGACACCACGTACAATTGTTAAGCATACACATAATCTTGACTATGACATGCAAGAAAACAAAAGAAACAAAGACAATTTACATCGTGCACGTGTGCTTGCTATGTAAGATTCCTCTAATGCATGAGCGATAGGATCATGTAGTTCGAGTGGTGGAAGCATAATCTGTGTATGAGATTGACCTTCACTGCATACAGATGAGTGATGAGGAGCCTTCTTGTTTCAAGAATTTCCTAATCAGAAGTGAAACCAACCTCATGACAGTGAGGGCCTGACATAAGCATTAGCCAGGCTGAATTGCCTCAATAATCAGTGGGGTTTCGATTTTATCGACAGATAGATCATCATAAATAGGTGGCTTCGAAAAATTAACTAGAATATAATCATCATCATGATCGAATACGGGAGTAGATAGATCATGACAACTATAATCAGCAAGATCAATGATTTCATTGGCATCCTCATGATCTGATGAATCAAACAGAGGGGTATATGAGAAGCAAGCAAGTTCTCCCTCTGTGCTCCCAGAAAGGGTAGATGAAAAATCAAGTGGATTTTCAGTGAATAATTTATCCTCTCTGTTTCTCGATGATGGACTAACATCTGGTGTGTTCTATGAATGATCAACCATAGGTTCATCTGTAGATGGAGATACACATGCGAAATAATGGATTGAATGATCACCAAAGATGTCAGGAAAAAATGGAGGAGGTTCAGATAGAAGGGAGTCATCCTTCACATAGGATTGATGCTCAAGCTTCGAGTCATACTCTTCATGAATGATAGTGCAGGTTGGTTGTGAAACACTAACTCTATCAATAGGTTGATCCTCGTTCACAACAAGTGTAGAAGCAGGAATGGAAGAACACAAGACAGTGCAATCTGGAGGATCAACAGAACATGAAGATAGAGGATGAGGTAAAATAGTCATGTGAAAACCCATGGGCTTTGCAGCCAGATCTGTGCGAAAATTGAGAGAAGTGACGTTGGGAGGATGTGACATTTGAATGGATATGTGTGCCTATTCTCCCACATCACTAATGTACATTGAGCGAGGCTTGGGCTTAAACTTATTCTTGGGATTAATTGATTTATTAAGACAGTATTTGAATTTGTCCTAAAGATATGGAAATTTCATATGACTTTTCGAAGCTTGAAACTATAACACATGGAAGCGTTCCCAAAATTCCATAGGAGACTCATGTCGGGCCTTCTATTGTTGTAATAGTTTTTGTTCAAGATATTCTGGATCAAAATTCTAGAAAGTAGATTCAATGAGATCACATAACTGCTCAAGTGAGTGCATGCTACTAGGAGGCAGACTGCAGCACCACCGCTGTGGGGATTTGTGAAGTGTATATGATAGCAGTAGACTGACCTCTTTAGCATAGAATTGATCTACATTATCAAGGAATACATAGAAGTCTTCTAAGTACTCAGGCCAAGCTACTTCACCTTCACCATCATATGTGAATTTGGACAAGCAATCAAAAAACTCCCTCGTTATGTTAAGAGGTTCGGCATGCCAAAGACATCATGCAGGGATGAGTGTAATAGAATCCATGATAGATGTGCAAAGGTTAAAAACAGGATGAGAGGACACAGCTTATCATCTGGCCCTCCTTCTACCACCAAAAATGTTGATGGTGCTAGACCTGCCAACATGTCAGGGGATCACCTCGCTAAGATGTCCCAACTAGGCCTCAGACTATTTGGTGTAAGAGTCCTAGTAGTGGGTCGTATGGTATCACCTTGACCGTGGTTGTGTGTAGGGGCAAGTAAGATATCCCTGTTGGTAGCAAGGGTGTGAAATATGCAGCAAGTCAAGGAAGGTGCATAAATGGTTCTAACACATAGAGGCTGAGGTGAGTGCACCCCTTGGAAACCTGTGAAAGCACGGAGTTAAGAAGGGAACACATGAGAAAATATGCATCAGAATCTGGAAGGAAATTAAGCTAGCAATCCAAAGTGATGGTTAAACCAACATCACATTTCGGTACGATTCATACATACATATACAGAAAGAGTCTATACACACAACGCAATCAAACAGTTACATATATCATTGAGAGTAAACAAGATAGCTGAAATATGATATGACATATACATGAAACATGTTAGCTTTATTATATTAAGAAGTGAAAGTTCGAGTCATACAATACAACCATGACCAACCACTAGTTCCAATAGCGAAACATTACAGTCATTATTGCCTACTCCTCCAAAGATATATATTAGCTCTGCATAGTGGATAAGCCAAGGCTCGTTACAATACTCTCCAAGCTTTCTCTAAGTACTCCTATCAAACGCTTGGCTGACCAAAAGCCTCTACAATGAGTTATGAGGGACTATATATAGAAAAGGGTGGGGTGGCCCTTAACATTTCCCTTTGTGATTGTTCATCTACCCTCATGAGTCTTCATCTACTCTATGACTGTTACATCCAACTATTGACACTTGAGCTTCCACTTGACAAGACCTTACATACAATCTACACATGCACCCATATGATACAAAATAGGCTTGAGAAAGTTATGCAAGACACCACTATGACTTAGAAAACTATGGGAAGACCAGCCCTTCGACATCCTCATGATGGTCGATAGTAGTGAACTTATGTCAAGCTTGGTAGTCTGCGATGGTGTCCATGTACTCTGTGGTGACATCTTACTAGAAACAAACTCTTACCTCTGTAGAACCCGGGTACATTGCTTGGGCTCCTCTGTCCAAATCGACTGATAACATGCGCATCATTATCTTCAGTACGATCGAATGAGCAACATACTGATGCATGGTGTCTACACTCATCACCAAGTCTGCGTCAGTGGCTATGCACATGTACTCATCAAATTATGATTCAAGGTCCAATCAGAATTGTACCTTTGTCTTTACCTCAATGAGTGTCCCAATAGATAGGATCGCATGTGTGTGCACAACAACATCCATACTCTTGAATGCCCATGTACGGGAAGCCTACAAACTAGTGATGAGCTGTAAGAGTTCTTCATAGTTCTGGATATGACTTTGGATGTGTGCATTCAGCTCGACTGCTCTAGCCTTCATCATCTTGGGAAAGTGTAACAGGGCTCCCTTGTATCTCATTTTCCATGTAGTCAAAAGAAGTATGCAAGTTTGAAAAGATACATGCTCTCTTAGCACATCGCTGCTGCCAACTGTTGAGATGGAAAATTGCCTTATGCATGGTACCAAAATTGGAATACAAAGCCCACATGACTGTCTCATGGGACAATACTTCATCTAGTATCAACTTCTTCAACTCTACTTCGGTGGATGTTGTAACCGGTTCTCCTCCTTGCTTGGCTGTCTATAACTCCTTAATCATTTGCACGTTCTCAGCTATTAAGAAGCGAACACTCTAGCTAGTGGTTTCGACATATACTCTGGTAGCATTAGCTAATGCTGCTGGATTCTTGCACACGTCAGACATGATTACTCGTTCTTCAAAATACATAGGATATGTGTTGTCATCCAGAGTAGACACTTGGCGTGATTGTACAAATCTATGTTGCGACTCGTCGAATGATATGTTGTGCATCTCTCCTTCTATATTGTCTCCAAGGATCTCAGTATCTTGTTTGTCACTTGGGACTTTATCTCCATACAAATCTAGTGAAGCTGGTGGGTCAACCTCTTGGTGGTAATGCATGAGGTTGACGTCTTGCTCTAACTCTTGCTTCTCCATATCTGTATCCATCTGCTCAAGTGCTTTTTCAGTCTCTTGAGCGAAGTCCTGCTCCTGCGACTGCTTACCCTGTTTACTTGGTGTCAATTGTTTGGATGAGTCTACTACCTATATGGGCACAATTTCATATGTCTATACATGTTGCACCCCCTATTGTACCTATTCTTGTTGTGCTTCGTTCTCTTCTCTGCACAGCTCCAGTTCCTTCCAGAGTTTGAACTTCAACTCATACAAATCCTTCACTGTTTCCTCCATCCTCTATTTTTCTCTCTACCTTTGTGCGTTCCGTTTGTAGTGATGTTTCCTTCCAAAGCTAATTTGTGTACAAGTGGGTCTGATCTGAACTTGTAGCTTTGTTCTGCCTATGCACTATCGATAATATTCCTCTTGCCTTTGTCGCACACTGGTATGTTTCCCTTTGCTATTGTTGTTCTCCTAGATGCTGGTTCATGATGCTACACTAACCATTCCACAGTGATGCTAATTAGTTCATTAGGTCTGGGGAATGTGTAACAATATTTCCATGGGTCTTCCTCCACTCAATGACATGCCCCGTGGATCAACTGAAATTTTACTCTCACACAGTGAGATTTCACAATACAATGCGGTCCATATGGATTGAATCTTTGGACTTTGAAAGGATATTTCTTGATCTCTTATGTTTCAACATCCACATGCTTGAGGTTTTGTATCTCATACAACCTGATCTGCAATGGAATTGTAGAAATTCCCACTGTAGATTAACACATTATGCAATAGACTAAAGCAAAATACAATATCTACTTCTACAACAAACTTTACAGAAGCTTAATCGAATATGAGCAAGATCAATGAGAACAAATATAATTGAGAATCAAAAATCAATCACACATAACACAAAAGAAATAACCCGAGGAAAGCCTCCACCTAAAACCCCAATCTCTGTATTATCATACAAGTGGAAATATGTTCAAGCTACAAAAAGAATCAGCTCACAAGCTATCCTGCTCTCTCTACAATCAAACAATGCTACTCATAAAGAGTCAAAGGCTTCTCCAAACCTTCTCCTCTATCATCCAAGCCTCCTATTTCCTTGCAGAGTTTTCCTTGGGGTCCAGTGCTACCACCTGTGTGAATTGGCCTCTTCACACACTCACTAACCTCTAATCTAACTACACAATCCTGAAGGAGATAATTCCTTCTACATGAATGAGTTTCCTATATAGGAAAAATCCTCCAACTAATAGTACATTGTCCCTTCCTCTGATCTCAACTGGTCTCTGACTAAACTGACATGCATGAGTTATCTATGAGAGAATATTCAGTTATCTGGAGTACAACAGTTACATGCATGCAAGCATTAACTAACTAAACTCACAATTAATTCCACAAACTATTGGAAGTAATCTAATTGGACTTAACTCAGTTAATTGAGCTAACTAATTACAACTCATCCTTATCTCTTTAACTGATGGATAAATTCATCAATCAATAGAGAAATTGTTGCATGTCTTCACATAGACTTCATGTTTGATTTTCTACAACTAATTAACTTAAGATGAATTAATTAATTATTTTACAAACAACTGCTAAGATCAAATTTGAATTTCACTTCTCAATTTTAGTTCATCGGCTAACTAAAATTAGGAATCTACTCGAAATGTTATTTATAACAATGCTATTTTAGGCACTTTCATTTTTCATTCCTTGTTGCTATGTCCAACACTGGTACCCAAACTGCTATTTATAGTAGTGCCATTTTTAGCACTTATTGTTGCTATTTTCAACACTCCCTCTCAAAAAGAAAGGCATTCAACTCAAACCTGATCTTGAACCTTTGGAATATTATGCATGCAACACTTCTCCCAAGTGTTGTTGCCCCAACAACTCTAGAAACAAAAAATCTCCCAACTGACCTCCCTGTTGGGCTAGAAACATCCTCTGATGCTAAATCTCTCTCTGCCACTAACTAGTGCTCCCTCTATGACCGCTGAGTTGCTACAACACTCCATGCATCTCTCACCATTGTACACCTCTCTGTGCCATCCTGCACTAGTGCAACACTCTTGTGCCTCTCGCATTGTTGCAGCCTGCCAGCTCTACACAGTCTTGGGATTCCTGCACTGTAGCTCTCTCTACCGCTCCATCCGCATCTGTCTCTACCCACTAAGCCAGTCCTACTACTCCTCATCAAGGCTCCCATAAAAAGTTCTAATAAAAGAGGTTGGGTACCTCAATGATCTTGCCCCTGTTGCAGGCTTCTTGGGATTATCATTCCACATTGCCCCACCTCCTACCTAGAGGTATGGATGCACGTGATACCTCTACCCACTTGGCTTGAAATTTCCCCCCACTAGAGGTCTCTGCATGAGTGGATGCCTCCACTCGGTCTCCTCTCGGCTTCTCCAGTTGTCGCTGCTCCACAACCTCTTGAAGCTACTTCACCAATTGTGGCTCCTCCACAATTGTCTGAGACTTCTTCTCGCACTGCATGTTGAGAGGTAATGTACTCTCCCTCTCAACCACCAAGTTGTTGGGTGCTGAAAGGTGCCTTTTAAAACTCCTAATTACCTCACATTAATTATCAACCCAGGAAAGTCCTCTTATTTCAAGAGTGTACACAATATGTGCAAGCTATAAATCTAGAGAGTAATGTTTCTTAATTTGTAGTATAGATCTTTGATACAAGAGTAAATAAATGCATATAATAAATTCAAATTACAATTACTAAAGGACATATGACATCTACACTTCAAAACTCAATCCTCTACTACAATCGTAATCAAATCTCACACACGAAATTCAATTAACAATAGTATCAGCCGAGAGCATAGTAGTAATAACTCATCTCTTCCTAGCTAATTCAATCTAAATCATACTCAATCTCTACGAAGCAATCCAGATGGAAATGATATCAATCTGAGAATTCAATAGCAATAACCAAACTCTTTACAGTTGATTAAATCAATTCAAATAATTATCTAAGTAACTTAATCTGTAATGAATGTAAATGGAATCAAACGACAGTGTTATAAATCATATAAAGCAACGATATTCCTTCAATATAAGAAAATAGTAAAAAGTGCATAGGATGAGAAAATTAACAAATTAATCAAACTTGCTTAAATCAGAAAGATATAATACAAAGAAGCAGCTTAATCCACCAGAGGCCGGACCCTTAGCCACTAGCAAATGCTACAGAGCTACTTCAGAGAAGGTGAAGGAACAAGAATATCAAATTATATATTAATCATTGAACTTGAGTGACATTACAATATGATCGTGTTCTCTTGACAACACAAGTTTGTAAATTAAAATTATAGTTTGGAATAACAAGGATTGATCCCTCCCCTTTTCTCCTATCCTATCCTATCCTATCCCTAATAATCCCTATAATAATGTCTCCCCCTCTTTGATCTCTGTTCTGATTTAAATACACAAAGAGAAAAGAGAAGTTACAACTGAGATGATTACAATATGATTCCCATACAAAATTGGATTTCTCACAAAAAATTGATCAACAAGATCATATATAAAATATCTTTCCATCAGCATTCAATAGGAACAGGTCGAATTTGGTATTGCAACTGAGATAATTTGGAAACTAGCTGCAACAGTGAATCTCAGAAAAACTCTTCAAATAACCTTCCGTTTCTCTTAATACATACCAAATTTGGGAAAAGTATTAATTGCAAATTTAAGTCGGTCCCTCCTGAACAAAACCCATGTTTCAGATTTTCTAGATTCTTCTCCATTTGCCGGAAACCTCCAATGCAAAATTGTTACTTCTTATTCCAACAAATTTTTGAGTTGGCACATTTAATGATGAACTGGAGATCAAATCTACAATATGGAAAATATCTTGAAGGCTAGAATGGTGAGTGAAGTTACAACAAATTTATTAATAAACCATCATTGGTAAAATCAGGCATAATAATCATCAATTTATTAGAAACATAAAAAGAGGAAATAATATTTATCCATAAGAGCATAAATAATTATAAAATGGAACTATATGATAAATCATGATAAATGACGTGATAAAGAACAGTATAAATGGATGAAATAGGCGTTAAAGAGTGATAATAATAATGACAAACTAGTGGCCCAACATACCCCCAAACTGAATATATTGCATGTCTTCATGCATCCCAAAGACTCTGTATTAACCAAGCAATAATACAAAAATTGTTCATCCCAACTCATGAAATGGATGGAACAAATGAATTCATCCTCAAATAATGAATATTCAATTTTAGCTATGTTGATGAAGGCATAACAATTTTTACATTGAAATTCAACTATATGTATATGATGTTACAACAAAATATAATATAGGTGACAACAAACTCCATTAACCATTTTCTCAAAAACTACAAACCAGATTTTGCTGAAATTTTGCAAGTAGATTTCTACTATATTAATGCTTCTATGACCCAAAAATCATATTGTTTTGATGCACGGACCATGAGATATAAACAAAATGGTTGTAGGTGATAGTGCATGATTTCTAAAATTTCACAAATTAATTTAACTTGAAATTTTCTGGCTTTTTGTATTTTAATGATACCCCTTTGTTGTCCAAAAATCACAAGAATTCAGTTCATAGTTTTAAAGATATACACCAATCAATTTCTACATTGTATAAAAATGAAATTGTATGCCTTAAATGAAAAAGAAAGTAGAAAACATTCATCATGTGTAGCAATTCCTCCCCCAAACTGGAGAATTAGCATGCCCTCATGCAATGCTAGAGAACAATTGAGGCAGTCCCTACCATCTGTTGAAATCTATGCTTGGTGTAGAACAACATGGAACAAGGGAGGTGTTAAGAATGAATAAGAAAATCAATGGATGATAAAGGATATGAATGGCATGGTCATAATAAATAAATAAATGAAAGGACCACTCCCCCAAACTGAAAGAATCTATGTCTTTGAAAAATGGGAAGTGGTAAAGATGTGGAATGAATAATGCTAAATAATGCTCAATGGATTTTCATGAAATTGTCCTAAATTTGTAATAAATCAGAAAATTATGCTATGTTACCTCAAGTTTTACCTCCAAGAAAAATGTGGAATGACATGTATGGACTAGCATTTGTTGAAGCTGATGTAGGCTGAGTTGACCCTGAAAGTGATGCAAAAGATGGAATCTAAGTAAGCACATCATGTCTGAACAATTGTTCGCATTCGTGAACCTCTCTGATAAAAAGAGAGAATAAGAAAAGGGTATTATTGTAATAATTGACAATAAGATATAACTTCAATACCATAAGCAGAGCCTCTGTTACCAGAAGGTGGCCATAGCCATAGCAGGGTTGTTTTTTAACTCGTATGAGCCAGGATCCTCAATTTATAAATGGAGAGTTCTAGTGTTGTTCTACAGAAGAGATCAATGTGCTGGCATGGTAACTAGATAATCACACTATTATTCACTGGGATGTAGCAAAAGTGATCAAACCGTCTCGTGATGAGAGCTCTTTTTCTATAGATATTTTGGCTATCAAATGAATCATAACCCTGGTGTTGTGGCCATAGTGGGAATGTCACTTCACTACATCCTTATGAACATGGTAGGTTGGCTGTTAATGAGACCCCCTATCCTCTATCTGTAGGCAAAATTTTGCTGTTATTACACATTTTTATGATAAATAGAGGGAGGCTCAGTACTCAAGAGTAGGGATGGTGGAAGAAGTTGAACATTTCAATAGAAAAAAATATACCCATAATCTCCTTTATTATAGACAGAGAATATTATAACCAAGAAGGGTGGAACCGGCATGGTATTAAGATGATCAATCAATATCATGTACAATAGAAAACAATGCAGTAAAGTAGTATATAAATAATTGTGTCCCTTTTGAAAAGAATCTATCACCAAGGAGTTGTCCTGTTAAAGATCATAATGTGAATGATATTAACTCGCTTCAATAGAATCCATAATTCTTGTCCTCATAAAAGTAGTGTACTTCATGGTATGAAAGGGAATCAGTAAAATGTGGTTGAGATGAACTAAAAATAATCCTACAAGAGGAAGGAAGGGTTGTTCTCAAAAATACTCCCAAAGTGTTGTTCACTTAAAGGAACAACAAAAACACTTGGAAAAGTATTTTTCCTTAAAGGGAATAGAAAAATCAATCGAAAAAGTGTTGTTCCTTGTAGGGAACAGCAAAGGAAATGCACGCCAAAAAGTGATATTCCCTATAGGGAATAACAAAAAAATGCACACGAAAAAGTGTTGTTTCCTACAGGGAACAACAAAAAAAATGCACACGAAAAAGTGTTGCTCCCTGTAGGGAACAACAAAAAAGTGCATGCGAAAAAGTGTTGTTCCCTACAAGGAACAACAAAAACAATACACACTAAGAAGTGTTGTTCCCTATAGGGAACAACAAAAAAAGATGCACGCAAAAAAAGTGTTGTTCCTTATAGGGAACAACAGTTATTCCCTCTAGGGAACAGTAGAAAATACACACAAAAAATTGTTGTTCCCTATAGGGAACAACAACTGCCCCCTATAGGGAACAACAAAATAATACACACAAAAAAAAATGTTGTTCCTTATAGGGAACAACTGTTGTTCCTTATAGGGAAAAGAAAAAAAATACACGCAAAAAAATGTTGTTCCTTATAGGGAACAACGAAAAAAATACACGCAAAAAAGTGGTGTTCCTTATAGGGAACACTAAAAAATACACACAAAAAATCGTTGTTCCCTATAGGGAACAACGGTTGTTAAATACATGCAAAAAAGTGTTATTTCTTATAAGGAATAGCAGTAAGGAACAACAAAGAAAAATAAGAAAAAAATGACAAACAATCATCTCTACTGCTCTAATAGGAAAAAAAGCAAAAAAAACAAAACAAAAAATAAAAAACAAAAAACAAAAAGAAAAACAATTGTATGTACAAGTTTCAAAAATAAATTCTTTACAGGACTAGTGCTGTCAAAGAGTGGCCTTCTACAACGAGAATTTCCATGATGGGGTCCTCATCATTCAATCGCCAATGGAACGGAAACTACAATTTGAAGTAAGCAACACTTGAAGCACAAAAACATAAGACAAACAAAAGAAGAAACAACATTTTATTTAGAAAAAGTATATAAATAAATAAATTAAGTTACAACAACTATGATGTTATTTCCTAAGGGAATATCAATATATCAATGGAAAAATGATCTCTTGGAAAAATGTTTTGGCAGCGGTGACATGAATATTTGAATGGAAATAAATTTTCCATTTCTTCCATTGTCAATCCGTTGGGTAATGAATTGGATGAAATTCCCTTGTTTCATTAACATTTCTTTCAAGAATCGCTCGTCCATAAATTGACCTTCTTTATTCTCTTAAGACCTACAAAAAAAACTAGTTTCTACCTTAATAAAACATTAAATCATAGAGAAAGAGAGATGATAGGGCTCCAATAATCTAAGAATTATGCAAAAAACTAACAAGTAGTTACTCTGTAAAACAGATTCACAAAAAGATAACAAAGTAAAATTAATTTATCACTTGCAGGAGAGCAGTGGTCAACCATACTAACCAGCAGTGTTTTAATCACAACTCCCTTGTTATTCATCCAATTTGAGTGATTCAAAAGTCAAATGAGAGTTAATTCAAATTGTTGTTTGAAATAGAAACAGGTTTTGAAAATTCCATGATATGATATGTCAATTTTACTTAGAACAACCTGCATAACATAGTCATTTTCGATTACCTATCTTAGACCAATAGTTGATATTTTAAGCATAGTCTTTTTGTTTGATGACGGATTCAAATGATTCAAATTGGAAATGAAATTAAATTCATTTATTTATCTTCAATAGAAACATGTTTTGAATAAAAGAAGAATTGATGGGTCAAATACACAAGTGAACAACTAGAAAAACAGAGTTTTAAGAGTGTTGATTTACGATAGAGGGCCAATATTTTGGTCATAACTTTCTTATACGATATAAAAAATGAGTGATTCAAATTTCTTTGTAGACTAGATTCATAGGGGAATATACCATAGAAACAGGTTTTTATAGTCATTCAGGCCTCCAAAAACTCACTGTCCCAACTCTATTCCTAAGATGTCTACTAGACATCCTGTCAATATTTTGGTTATAACTTTTTAGTTTCAAATCCAAATTGAGTAATTAAAATTGCGTTGAAAAGTATACATTAAGGGATACTTAGGATAGAAACATGTTTTAAAAATATAGTCATTTAGGCCTCCAAAAACTGACTGTCCCAACTCTGTTTCTAAGCTACCTACTAGACACCCTATCAATGTTCTGGTTATAATGTTTTCGTTTCAAATCCAAATTGAGTAATTCAAATTGAGTTGGAAAGTAGAAATCAAGGACTACTTATAATAGTAATAGGTTTTAAAAATATTTCCTTTTGGCCTGTCAAAACATGACTGTCCCGACTGTATTTTCAGAAATTTCATCAAGCCCACAAGCCAGAAAATATGATATTCAAGCATTTTTCCCGAATCAGTGATAAAAATGAATATGAGTGTTTGTAGAACTGTTATTTCCATTATAATTCATCTACATACGCAAATGAATTAAAACATTTATCACCGATGTTGATTTCCACAGCGTGTTGCAACAAAAACAACTATTTTTACATAAAAACAAAATGTATTTATTTATGTCCTTACTTATTTATTTATTTATTTTTTATACACTCACCTATTCTGATTTGAAAAATGAATATGATTATGTATAAGAGTACTTCGAATGGAACCATTTTGGAAATAAGGCATCACGTATGCACATACCCAAATTTGAAAAATGCATGTTAATAAATATTAGGGTATGAGAAGCCCACTTCCCTTGAAAAGATGGTATCAAAAATTGTTGAAGTATGGAGTGATGCTGCAAACAAATGATGGAGTGAAACCAATCTTCAATATATCCTTTACTTTCTTGATTTCCCATAGCCATCATATCATGAAGTTCTTGAGCTTTTAAAACGACTTGTTGATACAGACTAGAAGAAACCTTATTTTCTTCCATAACTTCTACAATTTTTTAATTTGAAACATTCTGAATCTCATTGTAAGTTTTCTCCAATGGCACATGTGAGATAGAATGGGTGGGAAGGGTATGTAAATTTTGCAGTTCAACACTGTAAGCATGTTGTATTGGTTTATTATGGTGAGGGTGTGGAATGAGTTGAATAGGAAATTGTGTTTGTAAGAAGAGCTTCGGCGTAAATGACATCAAAAAGACCTTTGTCGATGCGTTTCGAACCAACTAGTGTGGTTCATCGTGAGGACAAGTTGAAGACACATATCTGGCTTAGCATGTTAAATAGACTGAGCAGAGACTCCAACGGCTACATAACGGCTAATTTGGACTCAGGGTCCAGGTCAAAACTAAATTAATAAATTTAATATTCTTTTTATTTTTATTTTTATAATATTAAGATTTAATAATATATAATTCTATAAAAATTCTAAAGGTTATGCTATAACTAAAAATGAATTATTTAATAATATACTTTTTTGGTCAATGGAATGGAGCATTTTGATGATGTAGTTGATTGGGTTGAGTGGATGATTTTGATAGGCAAGCAAGATATTGTTGAAGAGCTGGCGGAGAATATGGAGGATGTGTTTTTGCTACAAGATGAGGGAGAGTAGCCATGCAATCATAAGATGAACCATGCCAAACTTGTAGACAAGATTTGTGGGGGTTATATTGAGATGGACATGGCTGCCCTAACACATGAGTATTCCATAATGGATTATGCAAGTAATAGAATGGAGAGGAAGTGTTTTGGACCATACCTGTAGGCCATGATTTCCATGGTTTTTACCTTGTTGTATCTTCCTCATCTCTTTGATATGCTACTTCTATCCTAGATAAGAAGAACAACTATCTATGGGATGCTCCTTTCGATAATGAGGGAAAAACGCTTCTTCATTTTCTTGATTTTTCTGAACCTACAAAACATCCAATTTTGAAGTTAGAGAGCTAATAAAATCAACTTTAAAATTTTCAAATAAAACATTGATTTCAGCTCTTATGTCTCCTGTTCTTGTAGCAGATTTGGAAAAGAAAGAAGAAAATTCTCTAGAATTCTTTCTAGCCTTGGCGATTCCGCTTGAATACCTTATGCACAATTCACAAACATCATCATATGGTAACTAAAAAACATCACCTTCTCCTATCAGATTTAAGAGTTCTAAAAATACATCTCTGATTCCTTTGAGTAGGAGTGTTTTTAAGATCTCCTTTTCCAAATACTTATGCTTTGATTTTTGAAGGTTGTATCGAAATCGCTCCACATAGTCTATTAGGCCCCTATACTACTAGTGTAACCCCTTATTATTATTAGTACAACTCCCTTATTATATTGATGTACCCATGTAGTGCCCATATTGTTACTATTGTGTCCCATAGAAGCCCACTATTGTTATTATTATGCCCTTACATTATTATTGTTATGTAGGCTCTGATTATATAATGACCCCTTAGACTCCTATATATAGAAAGGAGGTTTTTTCATTTGTATCATCCAAGAGTTGTTCATTTATGTAATGTAAAGGAGGTTTCCCCCTCAAAGAGGCTGAATTCTAAGGCGTAGATCTATCTTTTTTATCTTTTTGTGATCTGGTTTCATAACATTTGGTATTAGAGATTTGGATTCTAGGGTTTTGCTGCTCCAAACAGGTCATCGTGGAATTTTCACTATAACTTTTTTTTTGCGATGTTTCAGAAGTTGAAAAAAAAAACCACTTGAGAAGACATAGCTCTAAATTTTGGGTCCGAATTTCAGAGCTTTTTACGCTATAGTTACGGAGATATGATCTGAGGCAGTTGGTCCTTTTTGCAGACTCCTGAATTACATTCCAAACAAGTGACCTGGGGAAAATCGTCATAACTTTTTATCTGAGCATTGGATTGAAATTTCGTAAGAAGGTGCAAAAAGAGGACGGACTGTAGTTTCTTTTGTATAATTTTCAGGCCTAAAGGTCGAAACAATGACTCATGGCACGTCATAGAAGTTCGCTCTACTGAACTAGTCTATAATCTGGTCATCTTGGGAGATTGTGCGTAACTCCTTCTTAGAGAATCCAATTTGTATCAGACTGATGGCATTGGAAAGAGGACACAGAGGGCTACTACAAGTCACATTTTTAGAACTTAAAGATCCAAAAGTACATAGTTACAGTCGTTTTAAGATCGAGCTCCTAAAATCAAGAAAAAGCAAGATGAGGAAGTTTGATGGCAAGGATCCAGTAAATTGGATACTTCAGATGGAGCAGTATTTTGATCTACATGGTGCACCACTATTACAAAAGGTATGTATTGCATCTTCATATTTAGAACCGGATCAATTTTTATGGTATGAAGGGCTTTGTTTCGTAAACAACTTGTTAGTGGTCAATTCACGAGGAATGATAGCAATTATTAGATACAAAGGCAAACCTTCTTTAGAGAAACACCACAACAATTGGAAAGAGTAAAAGGGCTTTGTGACATAGTGGAAAGAAAAATTATGGAAACTAGGAAGCATACCCCTCACAACTAAAAGATGGAAGTGTTGTTTCTCCTAACCTTCCACAACTTACAAGGGTTACACCACAACAATTGGAAGAAAAAAGAGAAAAAGGGCTTTGTTACAATTGTGATAGCAAATGCACTAAAGGTCATAAGTGCGCTGAGAAGATATTATTTTACATAGAATATGAAGAGGAGGAAGAAAAGGATCAAGAAAGATTGAAGTAAGAGGATATACGACAGGACCCCACCCCAGAGAAAGAAGCAATGAATCAGACCATATCTTGTAAACCATTGGCAAGAATTACCACTCCTCAAACTCTCAAGATAGAAGGACATATTAAGAAGAAAAAGGTGCAAGAAGTGAAAGATCACATTGAGAAAGAAGAGATGAATCCAACCATATCTTATAATTCATTGGTCGAAATTACCACTCCTCAAACTATCAAGATAGAAGGACATATCAAGAAGAAAAACGTTCAAGAAGTGAAAGATCACATCGAGCATAAAGAAATGAATCCGACCATATCTTGTAAAGGATAAGAAGAAATTACCACTCCTCAAACTCTAGAGATAGAAGGACATAGCAAGAAGAAAAAGGTTCAAGCAGTGAAAGATCACATCGAGCATCAACAAGAAGTTTTGCAACTTTTAAAGGATAACGCCACTTTGGTGAAAAATTGAATGAAACAACAGGTAGATCAACATCGTAGTGAAAAATGTTTTGATGTTGGTGATTGGGTATTTTTACTGTTACATCTCAAGCAAGCTATTTATGAGAAGGAAATGTTGGCAATACTACATGCACTTAAGAAATGGTGACCTTACCGAATGGGAAGACACTTCAAGGTAAAAATGGATCATGATAGTCTTAAATATTTTTTAGAACAACTATTATCTTTAGAAGAACAGAAAAAATGTGTTACAAATATGTTGGGTTATGACTTTGACATCATCTATAGAAAATGGAAGAAAAATTTTGTTGCAGATGCACTCTCAAGAAAGGATGAGGATGTGGAAGCATTGTTTGTGCTATTTCTATTATCCAACCAGATTGGATAAA
>APFE030077852.1:33371-35976 GCA_000404065.3 Pinus taeda | reverse complement strand
ATTCTATTTTAATATCTTATTAATTTGACATCATTATTATATTTTACTAAATGTTTACTCTCACTATAAATTGAACAAACCATGTGCAAAGAATCATATTACATTTAATTTAATAATTTCATATTAATAAGTTTTTATTTTATTTTAAAATTATGATAAAAATTAACCGATCAAAATTTTGTTTTAATTTTTTAAAATACAAAAATGAATCTTGAACTAGCAAAAAAAATCAACCAAATCAACCATACCCCATTCTAAAAAGAGTAACAAGTAACAAGTGGCAGAAAACACAGTTACCTGAATCGAGAAAGATGGCTACGTAATACATTTTCGATGCGATTTTGAATTGATTTAATTAAATAATTTTAAAATGTGTGGAAGAGACACGTGGTAAAGATGGCTACGTAATACATTTTCGATGTGGTTTTGAATTGATTTAATCAAATAATTTAAAAATGTGTGAAAGAGACGGCGTACATTCGACTTTTCAATTGTAGGCCAGTGTGTTAAACTTAGTTAAAGTTGTAAAACTTAGGTAAAGATTCAGTTAGTTTTTCTACCACTCGTTACTCATTAAAGTTAAAAAAACCTAGTTACTCGTTAAATTTTAAAAAGAATATTCGTGGCATATGCATATATATATATATATTAAAATACAAATCGATATATATTTAAGAATTTTAAATATTTTTTTAAATAAAAAATTATGGTAATATACATTTGATATTGCCAAAATATTTTAATATTCTACGCAATCTAATGGATAAAATTAAAAAATCAGTTTTAAAATCTATTATAAATGTTGGTGTTTGGTGGTTCCAGAAAAGTATTAGTAAATTTTACAAAAATGTTATACTCTCCCCATTGGTTTGTTTCATTATTGGTGTTTTTATTGCTCAATTCACCATTTCATTATTCTCTCTATCTTTTCTATTGCTCTGTCGTTCTGATTCACACAACCTGCTGATGAAGTGCCTGAAATCTTCGTGTGACGTAACATTGGGTCCAAAATATGAGTTTGGACAATGTCAAGCTTGTGTTTAGGTCCTGGGATCACTGCAACCAAAGCAAAGAAAAAGACATTAGAGTGTTACCGTGGTAAATATACAACCCTCACAATGCTACACAATGTATTTATGGAGTAGTCTAACGAGGCAGAGGAAATGGAAAAGGTGCGGTCATCCTTAACATGGATGATTACCGCAAGAAGATGTTAGATCATCTTCATAATAGTGGAAGTTATAAAAAGTTCTCCAAGAACCCTCTTAAGAAAATTTCTAAGGCGGTAGCTCTGGCCATCAAATCCAGTAGCTTTGTGAATTCTCTATGCCATAAACTCATTGAGAGTAGTCCTATTACTCCAAGAATCTATGGGTTGCCAAAGATTCACAAAGAAGGGCCCCCCCTGAGGCCTATTGTTAATACCATTGGTGGTACGACCTACCTTCTAGCTAAGTTCCTTGCCCTCAAGCTAAAGCCCCTTGTGGGCTGTACAAAGTCCTTCGTGAAAGACTCTGCATCCTTCATTAATGAGCTTAAGGATATTAAGCTTGATCCTGAGGACATCCTCGTCAGCTTTGATGTGTTCTCCCTTTACACTTGTATCCCGATAAAGGAGGCCTTGCAAGTAATCTATCGCTTAACAGATCCCGATACCACTCAGCTGGTTGAGATTTGTCTCAACTCCACTTTCTTCTGTTTTGAGGGTGAGTTCTTTGAACAGACCTGTGGTGTTGCCATGGGCTCACCCATTTCCCCTATTATTGCGAATCTTTTTATGGAAGATTTTGAAGCCAAAGCTTTAGCCTCAGCCCGTCTCCTTCCCAAGCTGTCGAAAAGGTATGTTGATAACACTAATGTCATCTGGTCCCATGGACATGAGGAGTTGGATCTCTTCTTTAATCACCTCAACTACCAATCCTCGGCCATTAAGTTCACCATGGAAAAAGAAATCAATGGTTTCCTCCCCTTCTTGGATATTCTTATCTCTAAAAATAAGGATGGTTCCCTCTCCCATTCAGTATTCCGAAAGAAAACGCATACTGAGCGGTATCTTCACGTCGATTCCCATCATTTCCCTGCTGAAAATTTGGGGGTTCTTAACACCCTCACTACTCATGCCCTTAGGATTTCAGATAATAAGATCTTTGATAAGGAAAAATACCATCTCCTTAATGTCTTTGTGGAGAATGGTTATAGTAGGTGCCTAGGTCAGAAGGCTTTTCTTAAAGCCTCGAAAAACTTGATTGTTAAAAAAGAACCTAAAGAACGCCTACTAGGTGTCCATCTTCCCTATGTCCAGGGAACCACAGACAAGATTGCTAGAATCCTTAAGAAGTATAATATTCCCTCAACCTTTAGGCCCCTCAACAATATTCGAAAATCCCTTCGATCGGTGAAAGATCCCATTAACCCTAAGGACATGAAGGGTGTCTACTTGATCCCCTGTTCTTGTGGGACCCCCTATATCGGGGAGACTGGGCGCTCCATCCATCAAAGGTTGAATGAACATGCAGCTGACCTAAGACATGGGAGAACCAAGTCTTCAGCGTTAGCAGACCATGCAGAAAAGACCAAGCATCATGTTTGTATTGAGGAGGCTAAG
>APFE030077852.1:25871-30871 GCA_000404065.3 Pinus taeda | reverse complement strand
AATTTGGGCAGAGTTGTCCATGCTGCTTTGACAATCTTGTTTTTTGGGCTTGGGCCTGGATACCTGGCCAGCCACCCAGCAAACAAATCCGGGACTGAGTGGGAGAATATGGGCATAGATTTCGATGTTCCAAGGAGCTCATGCTAGACTAGATCTATAAATTTGCATTCTAGTGAAAGGTGAATAGCAGATTCTGGACTTTCTTTGCATAGAGAGCATCTTAATGGCCCTAGAAATCCCCTTTTCTGAAGCCTATCATCTGTTAGTATTTTTTGGTGGCATAGCAGCCAGCAGAAAAAATCGATCTTTAGAATGGTAGAGGAATTCCAAATACCAGTCCAGGGCGCCGGGTTAGGAGGTACGTGGGGTCTCTCCATGATTTTGACATATCCCTGAGCCATCGAGTACCCAATCTGCTTCATTCCCCAGCCTCTCGAGTCTTTTCTTCTTGCATGTAGCGGAGCAGCTCCATGTAGCATCTGTAGCAGCGTATCATAGTCTAACTGCCACGCAGATGGCACTTTGATCGTTTTCCAGCCAGCCCAGCTGTCTCCACACCAAGTCGATATGTCCCAAAGCATTTTAAAATTTGCTTCATCCATCCACACCTTCAGCTCGTTCCTATGCTTGAGTTCACCAGTGGAGGTATGTTCATTGTGTTGTCATCCGATATCCTGATGCGTTTGCCATTTCCTGGTATCCAGTAGGCATTGTCTCTTATCAACGACCCAATTTTAAAAATTAGATTGCTGAGAGAGGATCTAATTTGGTCTTTGGGCTACTCCAGGCACTGAAGTCTCTGACCTCTAAAATATTTCCTCCACAGCACCAGCTGAACCCATCCTGGCTTTGGAGTTATGATCTTCCAAATCAGTTTGGCTCCCATTGCTAAATTCTGTGTGCTTAGATTTTTAAAGTTTAATCCTCCCTCCTGTAGCGGCTTGGAGACTATTTCCCAGTTAACTAGAGAAATTCTCTTCTCATTTTGCTTACTTCCTTTCCAGAGAAATTTCCAGATTAACTCCTCCATTCTCTTAATGATTCCCATTGGCACCAAAAGAACAAAGAAATTAAACAACGACAGGTTGCTTAGCACAGATTTGATGAGCACTGATTTTCTGGCAATGTTGAGCCAGGAGGATCCCCAGGTCTGCATTTTTGTTTTGAATTTTTCTGTCTAGGGATGCCAATCCTTGTTCGAAGCCCTCTTAAGGAAGATGGGCAGCCCAAGGTATTTAACGGAGGTCCAAGATGCTAAAGCTGCAAAGCCAAGACATCTGGCTATGGAACTTTCAGTAGCGACTGAGATGTTCCAGCAATAAACATGGCACTTACCCCTGTTTAGTTCACTGCCCGATGTTTGATAGTACTCTTCCAACACTTCTTTGAATTTGCTTGCAGACAGTTGAGAAGCAGCCCCTAGAAGCAAAGTATCATCTGCAAAGAGGGTGTGATTGATACTTTCAACCCCTTTTGCTATGCACAGACCAACTATCTCTTGATCTTGTTGCTTCTTGTTTAAATAAAAACTGAGGACAAAGGCTTACAACACAAAGAGGAGGGGCGAAAGGGGGCACCCCTACCTCAACCCTCTAGTTGCTTTGAAGAAATCGGCAACCCTGCCATTCACTAAAGGTGCAATCCAGTGTTCGGAAATACATGCTCTAATCCACTTCATAAATTTTTGACCAAAGCCAAGTTTGTGCATTACATCAAACAGAAATCTATGTCTTACACGATCAAATGCATTAGCTAGGTCGAGTTTAATAACCATACCTTTTTCTTTTCGACGAAGACTGGAGTGGATTGCCTCTTGGACCAAGATGAAATTATCTACCAGCTGCCTGCCATGTATAAAGCCACCTTGGTTCTCCGGGATGACTTTTGGGAGGATTTTCTTCAATTTGTTTGCTATAACCTTGGTAATCACTTTGTATCCAATGTTACATAAGGATATAGGGCAAAATCTATTAAATGAGGTAGCACCTTTTTCTTTGGGAATGAGAGCGAGGAATGTTGAGTTTGTGCAGCCTCCAATTTTCTAACACTCTTGGGACTTCTGGATCATTTTCAAGAGCTCCTTCTCAACTATATGCCAACAAGTTTGAAGAAATTTGGGCGTGAATCCATCTAGCCCCGGGGCTTTGTCGGGTTCCAATGCAAAGAGGGCTTCTTTAACTTCGTTTTTAGTGATTTTATCTTCAAGAGCCTCGTTCATTTTAACAGTAATGAGGTTGGGGACAGCATCTATCAGATTATCGTTTTGGCTAGTCTCCACGCCTTCAGTATACATCTTCTCAAAGTGATCTGACGCTGCCCTCTTAATGCTGGCAAAGTCTTTTAGAGTGCTGTTATCTTTTTTAATTTCTGATATAGAATTTCGACATTTCATGGCTTGAGCCTGCTTGTGGAAAAAGGAAGAATTTCAATCACCAGCCTTGAGCCATAAACTCCTTGACTTAAGCCTCCAGAATTCTTCTTCTGCCAGGCAAGCCTTATGGAATTTTTGTTGCAACTGATATTCCTTGTCTCGCTCTTCTTTGGTGATTTCAACAACTTCTAGATGGAGGTGTTGTTTTTCCAGATTGCTTTTTTTTTTTCTTTTTTCTTTTTGTCCACAGTGGGGTTGGGAAAGGTCTTAACCCAGCCTTTCAACATCACTTTAACTCTGCGCAGTTTTTCCTCCCATACAAAGAAAGGGGAGCCCTTGATTGGCTCTTTCCATCAATCTCTGACTTTTTGCATGAAATCTGTCTCTTTAGTCCATAGATAACTAAATCTGAAAGGCATAGGTCCTAGATCCTTACTAGATAACAGTTCTAGGCTGATGGGCTTGTGATCTGAAACACTACAATGAAGAATACACATTCTAGCCTCTAAACCAAGAAGCAGGAAAGAGCTTTGAACAAAAAATCTATCAAGTCTTGCCGCTATATGTCTCGGTCCCACTCTCTTGTTTGACCAAGTGAACTTGCCTATGACTGGTTTTATATCTAGTAGATGCCAGTCTTACATGAGGTCTTCCGCCCATTCTCTTTCTGAGTCCCTCACTATGCTCCCTCCTCTTTTTTCTATTACGAGGAGGGTGAGATTTAGATCTCCAACTATAATTATGTTTTCCATATTTTCTAGATCTGCTAGACTTTTGATGGAGTCCCAGTAGTTTTTTTTCTCACCTGCATTGTTAGGAGCATACATATTGAACAGACAAATAATCTCCTTTGATTCTAAATGCTACATTTTTAAAAAGATCCAATGGGTATTCAGGGACTTAGATATTAATGGAAACTTATTTGTGTTCTAGAGCGACCCAAGTCTTCCCGATGCTCCACAGGTAGAGATTGCATGCGCTCCACTTTTTTACAAAACTTTTTGCTTGCTTGGAGGAAAGTTGTGTCCTCCAATTTGGTCTCCTGGATGAGGAGGATATCTGGGTTTTCCAATCTTATTAGGCTATGCATTGCTTCTTCCTTAGCTATGGTGCCCATTCCCCTACAATTCCAGGAGACTATCTTCATCATTTATTTTTGCCTTGATGGGCTCCCTTAGAGCCCTGGGATTGGATCCTAGTCATCTTCGGGGTTTTTGCTAGAAGCTTCTCTAGCGTTGGTTGGCTGCCTTGGAGCTTGTCCTTATAGGTTTATTGTTCTCTCTTTTCCTTTGCAGACTTGCGTCCTCTTGTAGATCTTCTAGGAGAGGACTGGGATTCATCGATTTCCCCTTCTTCCTCCGATTCCTCGGACTCTTGGGTTTCCTCCTCTTCTTCTGAAACCTTCTCTTTGGATCTCTCTGGAATATTTTTTATGGAGGGGGAGGCTTTAGAGGGAGAGGCCTCATTTGGGACTTTCGTCTCTTGGGTGTTCATGATTTCAGATCCGAGGATTTTGAATTTATTCCCTTGGCTTTCCCTAGATGGTTTCTAAGTAGGACCCTCTTGAGTGGTTTTGGCGTTTCCGTTTGCGTTCTTCCTGTGAGAGTTTTTAGATCGCTTTGCCTGATTCCATCCATCTTCCTTCCCTTTTTCTTCCACCCCTTTGGACGGGCAGTCTCTGGAAAAGTGTCCGTAGACGTGGCACTTCCGGCATTTGAACGGTAGTTGCTCATAGTCCAGCTTATGAACATGGGTCCAGGGACCTACAACTATTTTGATGGCTTCCGGTAGTCCAACCTCCAGATCTACCTCAACACAGATTTTGGTGCAATCATACTGGTCCTTGTTGTTGGCCTTATCTATAAATTTTCCAAGGGTATTTCCTATGTGTTTCAGAGACTCCCAGTTCCAAAAGTGGACTGGAAGGTTGGGGAATCTCACCCACACAGGGACCACTGTAGGAACATCCACCGTCGGATCAAAGTCTGGCGTCCATTTATTTAAGTACAACCCTTAGGGGGCCATGAAGTAGGGGCCATTCCTGAAAATAAGATCTTTGTCCTCTTTTGCAGTAAATTCAAACAAAAAATATCCTCTCCAGAGGAAGTAAGAGGTTACCTTGTTTTTTTATCAAAGGTGCCCAGTTCCTGGCGACCCAGTTCTCGGTTGATTTCTAGGAAGGCCAAAGACCTGTAAACTAACCAACCAATGCCCGATTTGCTAGCGACAAAGCTACTTGGATCAATCCTTCTGGCGGAAGGGCGATCTCCGGGATATCTTCGAGCTTTTTCACAAATTTTGTTTCTTCCATTCATTTCTTCTTGGGCAGAGAGGCCAGTAGGGTTTTGAAGGCCTCAACAACAGAAGGTGAAGGAGGAGAGGGAGTCACCTCCTCCATGAAGAGCTAACATATCCAGCTAGGGCGACCGCAGTCTGCAGCAGAACCCTCAACGGACTCCTTCGCAGGCTCAGTACGCGAGAAGTGCGGGGGCGCCGCAGGCACAGATCACGTAGAATGCGGACCTCGCAGGTTGCAGAGCACTCAAAAAATTTCTTTCAAATTTTTTAACAATTAAATTATTGTTATTGAAACTAAAATTTTAAATATATATATTTTTTTTAATTTTGA
>APFE030077850.1:0-23265 GCA_000404065.3 Pinus taeda | reverse complement strand
TATCTCTTTGGGATCCACCCGAACACCTTCACGATCCACAATGTCCCCCAAATACTTGAATTCTTCCATGCCAAAAGATCACTTGGACAATTTGACAAATAATTTATGATTCCAGAGTAGTTGCAAGAGCATGTCTACATGTTGAAGATGTTTTTCCTTGGTGAGGCTATAGAGGAGAATGTCATCAATGAAAATGAGGAGAAATTTTTAGGGATATGGTTTCAGCACGTGGTTCATGCAGCTTTGAAAAGTGGATGGGGAATTATGAAGACCAAATGGCATGCCCAAGAATTCATAATGGCCTTCATGAGTGTGGAAAGTAGTCTTGGGAATGTCTACTTCTTTCATGCGTATTTGGTGATAGCCAGAGAGAAGATCTAGCTTAGTAAAGAATTGAGCACCATGTAATTCATCTAGCATATCATCAACAACTGGGATATGGAATTTGTCTTTGACCATGAGCTTGTTGAGGGACCTGAAGTGTGGACACATGCGCCATTCCCCATATTCCTTGAGCACCATGACCACTAGTGATGAATAAGGATTGATGCTAGGATGAATGACATCAGTGTCAAGGAGTTCCTTGATGATTTTTTCAATTCCATTATTTTGGATGAAAGGATATCAATATGGCTACAAATTCAGTGGTTGTGTCCTAGGGACCAAACTGATGCTATGATCATGTTCCCCTATAGAGGGTGGAAGCTTTTTGGGTTTGTCAAATACCTACTGGTGTCGATTCAAGACCTGTTGCATGTGAGGATGAATATGAAGAGTAGTGGGCTTAATGGCCTGGTTGGGCGATAACTCCATGATGGCCCTTTTTCAACAAATCTTCCATGCGATGCGAACTTATGATAGAAGGAGCACCTGCCTAGAGTCCACAGAGGGTATGCATGTGCTCATTCTGCTTAAAGATCATACATGATTCCTGGAAGTCTATGGTGATTAGGCCTAGTGTTCAAAGCCATTCAAAAACCAAGAAAATGTCACAACCACCCATGTTAATCACAAACATGTAGGTCTTTAGGTGGTAATCTCCCATCTAAATTTTGATATTTTCACAGTGGCCTTCACATTTCATTGTTCCCCCTTCAGCAATCTGTTGGGTGTGGAGCTTGATTATCTTTTGTATTCAAAGGTTTTAGTCGAACGTATACCCCAAGAAAATTGTACATGCCTCCACACGGGGGGCAGTTGTCCCCCCACTTGTCGGGGTAATACCCTTGGCAGGGGGCTCATGGGGCTAGCGGTCCCTGGGTGAGGGTTTTGGGGCAGCACCTCCAAAGCTAAAAATAGATGTGAAATTGCGTTGTAAAAGTCTAGTAATTTCTAGTCAATTTGGGTTGTTCATTAGGCAGATGATCTGACGGTGGAAGTTATGTTTAGTTTAGGGTTTTTTTCCTTAGAAGGCAACCCCTCACTATATATGAGGGAATTGTATTGCATCTATGTATCTCTTTATTCTGAGCGAGGAAGAGAGAGGAGATTGAGAGTGAAGAGGGAGTTACAGTGGATCTGATGTAGGTTGTATCTCTTCAGTTTGCTAGATAATATAATAAAAGAAGGACTAGATGTTTCTCTGTGGACATAGCCCAAACTGGGTGAACCACGTATATCTATGTCTCTCTTGTTTTATGCATTTTATATGTCTATATTTCTGCAATATTTTATGTGTTCCATTGCTCTGTAATATATAATTTTTCTAACCACTGGTATCAGAGATAAAGGTATATTTGGGTGATAAATTCATAGGAGAGAAGGGTTCCTAGTTCGAGTGGGAGCAATGGCGAAAGATGGTAGGTTTAGGGTCAAAAAATTCAACGGCCAAAGCTACCAGTTGTGGAAGATACAGAAGAAAGATTATCTGTATCAAAGAGATTTGTACGTACCATTGAGCCAAAATACAAAGGAGCGAACGAGTATGACAGACATAGAATGGGATATTCTCAATAGAAAGGCACTTGGAACAATACGGCTGTGCCTAGTGGCATCAGTAGCATTTAATCTTTCAAAGGAAATGACAACAAAGGGTTTAATGTCGAAATTGGCCAAACTATATGAAAAACCCTCGGCCTCAAATAAGGTATTTTTTATGAAGTGTTTATTTAATATGAAGATGTTAGAAGGTGGATATGTTGCAGACCATTTAAATGATTTTAATACAGTTACAAGTCAGTTAAGATCTGTAGGGGTAAATTTTGATGATGAAGTTAGGGCTCTATTATTTCTATGCTCATTACCAGAAAGTTCGAATGGTTTATTTGTGGCCATTAGTAAATATGTCTCTGGATCTAGTACTTTAAAGTTTGATGATGTTGTCAGTGCAATCCTTAACAAGGAAATGTGTGATAGAAAATCTTTGGTGAGACATCAGGTAATGCTTTGACTGCAGAGACTAGGGGAAGAAAAATGGAAAGAGGAAAGAGCCTAGGATATCGTAGTAAGTCAAGGAAAGAGAGATCGAAGTCCAGATCATACATAGTGTGTTGGAAATGTGGGAAGAAAGGACACCTGAAGAAATACTACAAGTCTCGGAAGGGAAAAGAAGGAGATGCACAACAAGAAACTAATCATGAAGCGAATGTAACAGGTGATGTGTTACAATATACTTTGATTCTTTCTTTAGAAAATATTATTGATGGTTGGGTGGTAGATTCAGGGGCCTCATTCCATGCCACACCTAATAAGAAACATTTTCATCATTCTGTTCAAGGAGATTTTTGACAAGTTCGATTGGGTGATGATAAACCCGGTAAAATCATTGGAATGGGTACAGTTTTTCATAAAACAACAAAATGGAAATCAGTGGCTATTAAAGGAGGTAAGACATGTTCTAGATCTAAAGAAAATTCGGATTTCAACATGGCATTTGGGAGGTGAAGGTTGTATAACTACTTTCACAAATAAAACCTGGAAGGCCACTAAAGGATCCCTGGTAATAGTGAAAGGAGAAAAGATTGGTACATTGTTTTTATGCAATAGTATTTCTAATTTTGTAAATGCTTTCACCTCTAGAGGACAAGATATGGCATTGTGGCATCAAAGGCTTGGGCACATGAGTGAGAAGGGGATGAAGATTCTTCACTTAAGAAATTTGTTGCCAGGTTTGAACCATGTTGATTTAAAATTCTGTGAGAATTGTGTTTATGGAAAACAGAAGAGAGTCAGATTCCTTAGAGTTGGGAAAGAAAAGAAGAGCGAAAAATTAGAGCTTGTGGATACTGATGTATGGGGACCTGCTCAGGTATTATCTCTTGGTTGTTGTCGTTATTATGTTACGTTTATTGATGATGCAACCAGAAAAAATTGGATTTATTGTATTCGAAATAAATCTGATGTATTTGATACTTTCAAGAAATGGAAAGCTTTGGTTGAAAATGAGATAGGAAAAAGGTTGAAGTTTCTTAGATCAGATAATGGAGGTGAATATTGTAGCAAAGAGTTTGATAGGTACTCTTCAGAAAATGGAATTCATAGAGAGAAGACAGTTCCAAGAACACCACAAGAAAATGGTGTGTCAGAAAGGATGAACAAGACAATCATGGAGTGTGCAAGGTGCGTGAGATTGCATGCAGGATCGCCTTTATAATTTTGGGCAGATGTTGTAGATACTGTTGTTTATCTAATAAACAGAGTGCCTTCAAGTTCCTTGGATGGTGGTATTCCAGAGGAGGCATGGACAGGTAAGAAGGTAAACTACTCTTTTTTAATGACTTTTGGTTGTGAAGCCTTTGTCCACATTAACAAAGAAAATAGAGCAAAGCTTTAGGCAAAATCAAAGAAATTTACCTTTATTGGATATGGTGTTAATGATTTTGGTTATCACTTATATGATTATGAGAATCGCAAAATCATTAGGAGCAGAGATGTAATATTCAATGAAAAGGTCTTGTATAAGAATCAGTTGCAAGAAAAGAAACAAGAAAAATAAAATAGAGAATACACAGTGCCTGATGATATCATAGGAAAAGTGATGGCGCCTAAAAATCATAATGATCAATAGCCAGAACAAAAACCATAACAACAACAAGCACTTCAAACACCTGAAAGTGGTGTTAGACGATCTACCAAGATAAGTAGACCTCATGAACGATACTCTCCTTCATTATATTATGTATTGTTGACTGATTTTGGTGAGCTAGAATGTTATGAAAAAGCACTGCAGGTAGAAACCAGGAAGAAGTGGGAGCAAGCCATGAAAGAAGATATGGACTCCTTAGCACATAACCTGACTTGGGACTTAGTCAGGTTACCTGGAGGTAAAACAACATTGTAGAATAAATGGGTTTACAAGTTGAAGGAAGAATATGGAGGTAGAAAAAGGTATAAATCTAGACTTGTGGTGAAAGAGTTTGCATAGAAAAAGGGTATAGACTTTGATGAGATATTTTCTCTTGTTGTGAAAATGACTTCAATTAGAACTATTCTAATTCTAGTAGCTGCCGAAGATTTACAACTTGAACAGTTAGATGTAAAGACAACCTTTCTCCATGGGGATTTGGAGGAAGGGATATATATGCACCAGCCAGAAGGATATGAGGTAAAAGGGAAGGAGAAACTAGTGTGCAGGATGAAAAAGAGCTTGTATGGCTTAAAACAGGCTCCAAGGCAGTGGTAGTGGTATCTAAAATTTGACAGGTTTATGTCTGAACAAGGTTATACTATATGTCACTCTAACCATTTTGTTTATCTCAAAAGGAAAAATGATGGCAGTGATATTATAATGTTATTGTATGTAGATGACATGCTTATTGCAGGTTCTAACATGCATGAAATAAATGTGCTCAAAAGGAAATTGGAAAACTCATTTGTAATGAAGGATTTGGGTGCTGCAAAACAAATCCTTGGTATGAGAATAACTAGAGACAAGAAGAATTTCAAATTAACATTGTCTCAAAGTGAGTATATAGAAAAGGTGTTGAAAAGTTTTAATATGCAGAATGCAAAACTAGTTATTATACCTTTGGCTAGCCATTTAAAATTAAGTAAGGAGGCATGTTCCGAGACTCTGGAATAAATGGTTCATATGTCTAAATTTCCATATGCATCAATAGTTGGAAGATTAATGTATACAATGGTTTGCACAAGGCCTAATATTGCACATGCAATGGGAGTTGTAAGCAGGTACATGAACAATCCAGGTAAAGAACATTGGATGGTGGTGAAGTGGATTCTCAGGTATTTGAGAGGTACCACAAATCAAGCATTATGCTTTGGTGGTTCAAAAATTGCTCTACAGGGATATGTTGATGCAGATATGGCAGGTGATAGGGATAACAGGAGGAGCACAACAGGCTATGTATTCACTGTAGGTGGAACAACCGTCAGTTGGGTTTCAAAAATCCAAAGTGTTGTTTCACTTTCAACAACAGAAGTAGAGTATGTTTCCGCTATAGAGGCTAGTAAAGAAATGATTTGGTTACAAAGGTTTCTGGACGAATTGGGTAAAAGGCTAAAGTTGGGCAGGTTATACAGTGACATCCAGAGTGCCATACATCTTGTAAAGAACTCTACATTTCATTCCATGACTAAGCATATACAACTCAAGTACCATTTCATATGGGCAGCATTGGAAGATGTACAGTTGAAGCTCGAAAACATACACACTAGCCAGAATGATGTAGATATGTTAACAAAAGTTGTAACCAGGGAGAAACTAAGAATCTGCTTAGCTTCAATTGGTCTTCAAGCGTGATGAAGAATATGAGAAACAACCAGGTCTAAAGTGGAGTCATTATCTAGCAAATGAAGCAGTGGTGGAGTTGCTATAATCAGTCTCCAAGTGGGACATTGTTGGGTGTGGAGCCTGATTACCTTCTGTATTCAAAGGTTTCAGCCGAATGTATACCCCAAGAAGATTGTACACCCATCCACACGGGTGGGTATGGGAGGGACTTGTCCCCCCTGCGAGGGTCCAGGGGGGCTAATCCCACCCGATTGGGGGGTCCAGGGGTGAGCAGTCCCTTGACAGGGGTTCGGGGGCAGTGGCCGCAGAGCTAAAAATAGATGAAAATTGCCTTATAAAAGTCTAGTAATTTCTAGTCAATCTGGGTTGTTCATTAGGCGAATGATCTGACGGTGGAAGTTATGTTTAGTTTAGGGTTTTTTTTCCCTAGAAGGAAACCCCTCACTATCTATGAGGGAATTGTATTGCATCTATGTATCTCTGTATTCTGAGTGAGGAAGAGAGAGGAGATTGAGAGCGAAGAGGGAGTTACATCAAATCTAATGTAGGTTGTATCTCTTCAGTTTGCTAGATAATATAATAAAAGGACTGGTTGTTTCTGCATGAACATAGCCCAAACTGGGTGAACCACGTATATTTGTGTTTCTCTTGTTTTATGTGTTTTCTGTGTTTATATTTCTACAATATTTTGTGTGTTCCATTGCTCTGTAATATATAATTTTCTAACACAATCTAGACCTAGAAATTAGCTTCACATTTCATTGTCCCCCCATCAGCAATCTGGACCTGGATATTAGAGACTGCCCTGACAAAACAATGAACAGCTTCAGCGGTCGCTAATGGATAAATTTATGAGTGCTACCACTATTAATCAATACTAATATAGGGTCAATTGTAATAAAGCCTCTGATTTTGAGAGTTTGGGGCACAGAAATGCCGTCCAGCACATGTAACGAGATAACTAGTTCCTCTTGCGTAGCTGGGAGTTCATTGTCCTGCTGGGTTTTCTCAACTTCGTCCTCTCATCCTTCAAGGGGTGGCTTTTCCTCATATGAGCTGTGATCAGTAACATCATTTTGAAAGACATTGCGTTCCTTGCATTTATGCCCAACGAAGTATTTGGCATCTCAATAGTAGCATAATCTTTGTTTTCTTCTTTCAACAATTTCTATTGGAGTCACCTTTTGAACCTTCTGTATTTGGGTAGGGCCCTGAGACTGGGTGGGGCATCCCTTGGATATGAACTTTGGACCACGAGGCTGACCAGCTAAAGCACATGCCTCTTCAATAGCCTTGTTACAAGCATGAATCCATGTGGGTGGGTGGTGCATCCAGACATGTGCTTGGTTGGCTTCTTTGATGCCACTTATAAAACATTCCAAGTAGAATTCATGTCCTATACGATATATGTAGAATGCCAATGTATAAAAGGATGAAATGTATTCTTTTACTGTGCCTGTCTATCAGAGCTTAGTAAGATGACCCAAAAAATTAGATTCTTTGTCAAAGTGGTTAGAAAGAGATTTTGAGAACAATTGCCAAGTTATGTTCTCAGGATAGCATTTATGATGCCACTCCCACCATTCACATCTCTATTGGTCCATGTAAAGGGATCCGACATGTAGTTTAGTTTGATCATCTCAGATATCATTTAGAATGAAATATTGTTCCATTTGTGCTACCCATACTGTTGGATTTGAGCCATCAAATTTATACATGTCCAACTTGGGTGGCCGATGGTGGGAATGTTGGTGATTTCCATGGAAGTGAATATGATGGCTAGATTCTCCTTCCAGGTCTTCATCACTATCATCTACCTCCAAATACAACCCCGATATGCTTGGTTTGAATTGGTTCATGAATTTATGCATCTAGTCCATTAGGCCCTGGAATTTATCTAACTTTTGTTCAAGGTGCTCGATCTTCTTGTTGGCCATGACTTGAGCTCTCGGTTCTACCATACACAAATCTTGGTCACTTGTTGTCACTTTTACAAAAATTTGGGACTACCTGAAAGTTGAAGCTAACAAGTGAATGGTACCACTGGGACTAGCTCGTCGTCTTGATTCTTATGGGATAAGTCTCTTATAAGCATCGCGGGAAATCCCATTTTTTTTTTTACTCTGAATGGAGTTTTATTCCTCGCTTATCAATACTGCAGTGGCCAAACTCCAAAAAACTTGGTCCTACCCAATGTCTTGTGAGAATCACCCCAGGCTATAGGAGCTACAAGCCTCACTATGCAAATGCTCCTATTTTCCTGTGAAACCCCCAAATTTTGAATGTGAGTTGTACTATGGCGGCGACCAAGACACAACTACTAGATCTGAATGGTACTGTAGCGATAGACCCTCAACTGGTGGATCTTATTGTTGCGACGATGACAGAACCCCAACTACTAGATCTCATATGGGAAATGAGGTAATGGGTGGCCTTCCAAGAGTTGAGGGAACTATGGTATCAAAGGAGTGTCATGTGCTACAGATCACAATATACATAAATGTAGAACAATAGTTCTCAACCCAATCTTTTAGGTCATTAACTAAGGAGGATCAAACATACCCTTAGCAGTATTACCTGACTACCCTATCATACACGTGAGTAATCTCCCCGAGTGTTTTTCTCAATGTACTGTAGTAGCAAGACGACCGACGTTTTATCTAAGGCAATGTTTTAGGTGAGCCTAAGGGGCTTCCAATATACCTAGAGGGTACATGGAATGCAGTTTGTGTGAGGTTTTCTCTAATGCACTGCTACTCGAATGTGTACCCATAGGGGTTACAAGGGAGTCCAACAAGCATGACCACCTCTTGTATTTCCTGCATGCATTCCTCTGCAAATCCATAGGTTTATGCACTCAACAACAAATCCCATGGTTTAAAGACTCCAGAACATGTCTCTAGCCTAAAAAAAATATATCTGCCAAAAATGGAGGTACCACTAGCCTTGGAAAGTGCTCTGATACCACTTATTATGCTCTTGACCTATGAGAAGTTACATAATACCAAATATGCGAAGAAATGAAACCCAAAACACAGAAGAAAATGAGGAAAACAACAAATATTTTATTATTCAGAGATGAAAGCAATGTTCACTTGCCTCTTCGAGGGGGAAACCTCCAACAGAGTAGAGCTCGATTACAAAATAAGGCATGATATTCCTCAATGGAGAGTATCTATCCTTTATATAGGATGCATACGTACAATACCATGCGTCATTACCATGGTTCTCTCAACACCATCTATCTAATACAATGTCCCGTTTGTAACTAATTATGGTCCCTTTCTTAAATGACGGTTAACTACTTACAATTATTAATATATGATTTATTGACTCTTTAACTAACTGTAACTATGACTTGACCTTATTACATAAATAAAGGGGTTAGGGTTGGACCCCAACAAAGTGTTTGTGGAGCTAGTAGAGGTCTAGTATTGACTTGGTGCATTGGTGCATCCTCAGTGCTACTCTAGCTAACTGAAGATTCCGTCAAGAGAAACTCATGCATGTGAGTTCAGAGAAATACCCAGTTGAGACTAGAGTGTGGGGAGAATGTACTATCAATTGTATGATGATCTGAATTGTACATATCATGCATGAAATAAGAAGAGGAACTACTTTTGGATTGCACAATTATGGAAGAAGGAATTCCCAATTAAATATGGGTTATTCCTCTCAGGAATTGTGCAAGGAAATAAGGGCTCAATAGGTAGAAAAAATTGGTTAAGTGTCAGTTAATACAGGCTTGTGAGGTAGAGAGTTAATCATACTTGTGCGGAATTGTTCTTGTAAGAACAAGCTTTGTACTATCACTCATATTTCTGGTTAATGAAATAGATAGTTGGGGTTTTGAGAAATGGATTTCCCCAAAGAGATAATTGTGTTATGTGTCTTTGATTATCTTCCTCTTGTCGATTATTGTTTTCATTGATCATTGGTTTCTATTATTTAAAAGAGTAGAGTAGATTCTTGTCTTGTTGGAGGGAGAGGTCTCTTCAGATGTTTTGTGAGGAGATCATATACGTTGTTCAAAGGGTTCTTATCAACAGTTTAGAAGGGCTATAATATGTTAGCTAAAGGAACTGTTACAACAATGAGAAACCTCCATACCTTGATGAGAAGAAGCTCCAATAGCACACAAATCAACATTGTATTTCAGTGGGCCACATGTTGATGACATCCTTGTGTGTATCCTAGGACTATGGGATCATCAGTTATCTTGCTACTGGGTTAGGCTGCAGGCCATAGCTAGCAGTTTAGGCTATGTGGAAGCATGATAGAAGTAGTCTCCCTTCTTATGCAGGAGGTAGACAACATTCTAGGAGATGCAACATAATGGTTGGATACTACATGGTTGATGCGACATGTGTAGATACAGTCATTGGATGCAACTACATATCTAGATGCAGTAGTTGGATGTAGCATGGTGTTAGAGACAAAAATGTAGTGCAACATAATGATGAGTGCCACCCAGTGATGGGATCTTGTGAGGAAGAGCAGCTTAATGACAGTGGTGCAATGCGATGACACATTGCAGTATACATTGAGCAAAGTGATGGGTAGAGTCATGATTAGTGAAGCATGATGAGATGCAACATAGTGGTGATAGATGCAACATGGTGCATCACAATGAGGTGCCGCATGATGATGAGGTGCAGCACAGCGATGGAGTCACCTTGGAGAATCAGTTGAAGTAGCATGTCTTCAACTGAGTTCAACTACCTGATGTATCATCTTCTTAGAGATGAGCTTTGTTCTTATTTAGATAAGTAAAAGTATTGACTTATCTTGTATATGTACTATCTCTCTCCCGCTGAATTATTAAAGAACATATAAGAAGAATTGATTAAGGGTTTCCCCACATTGGGGTTTATATTTCACTAGCACCACATCTTGTGTCCTGTTGTCTTGGCTTGTCTTTTCTGATTTATGTTTATGTTCTATCTACAATTTACTACTACGTTGATGTGATTGCTAATCTGGAAATGATATTGAGCTAACTATGAAAATTGAAATAAATTGCTCTAAGCATAGAACATACCTTAAATTAACATGGTATCAAAGCCGAGGTGAAGACAAAGCGCAAGAAAAAGTGAAAGAGAAATCAACGAAGATAGCTGGGAAAGGACAAAAGGCTCAATGGATTCCTCATCCCTCTTCAAATTCACCAAGGGTGAAGTCAAAGTAGAGAATATTATCCGAATAATGCAACAGAAGCTTTTGATGGCCTACCTTAAGATCACTTCATGGGAAGCTCGAACCTAAGGGTGGAAGGAAAGGAAGATGCCTTGCTTGCAATAAGCTTGGCCATAATGCAAAGGAGTGTTTGAAGGTAAGGACACATCAATTGATGATGATAACAGTCATTTGAGGGACATCTTCAATGATCGGAAGAATGATGGGTAATGGAGGTCATCAAGGAAATAGCTAAATCTTCAAAGAATGTAAGAAACCCCAAGTATGAAGAATCAAATGTTGTTTCTAATAAGATAAAGAAGCATTATCTTATATTGGCCCTCTCCTCGACACTCTTTGGGAATCTGGCTTATTGATTGTAGTACTTCAAGGGACTTCATTGGATAGAAGGGTTCTCTCTCTAATTTGGTAGAGATGGAAACAATCATGGGACTATAGTTGGAGTCAATGCCACCTATCCCGGAAAGGGTGCAGGCAATGTTACATCTCAATTTAATGAGGGTAACTCGATTCATTTAAAAGAATATCTTTATGTACCTAATCGCAGGAAGAACCTGGTGTCCATTTCGGCAATGGAAGTGAAATGTTTCATAGTGGCATTCATTGATGGAAAGGTACGTGTTTGAAAATGAAATTTTCAAAGATGATTTTACTCATGGGTTCAGGGTTGGAAAATTGTATCAATTTGCAGGAAGGCCATTGGGGACCATGTCATTTGACACTTCTCATCTATAACATTGAATGTCTACTTATTATGGAGCCCCATCTAATGTGAGTCATATGGTGACAAGGATGCCTGAATTCAAAAAGAGCATGAAGGTACATGTTCAATATGTACTGATGGAAAATATTACAGGGGGACCATTCCCCTCGTGTAGCAGGTCCACAGGTTTTAAATAACCCAAGGGGTTTGAGATTCATGACGAGAAATCTCATGTATGTAGGTTGAAGAAAGCTCTCTATGATTTAGAGCTAAAAACTTGGGCTTGATATGAGAGGATTGATAGATATTTGATGAAGCTGAGATTCACTAGGAGTGAAGCTGATCCAAACCTTTGCTTGAAGGTTGTGGATGATAGACCTCTCATACTGACACCTTTTGAGGACGACCTCTTTCTCGTAGGTGCAAACCCTCTCATTTGCAAAAGTAAGAGGGAGTTGAATTCCAGGTTTGGAATGGTGAACTACAAACCCTTGACTACCTAGATGGATCTTAACTTTCAAAATCTATGTGGTAGGGATGCCGGACCTAATTTGAGAAATGCCTCTTAGTCTCATAAATGCATTCTAGGATTGATGTTCTTGGTGAACTCCCATCCGGATATATGTTTTGGAGTTAGCATGTTGAGCTCATATATGGTTAAGCCTCATTGGATTGGTGCCGAGAATTTTTTGAGATATCTTCGGGTAATAATCTCTCATGGATTGAGATACACTGTCAGAAATGTGAAGCTACATGATTATTTGAATGCTAATTGGGCAGGAATTGTGGAGGATTGCAAGAGCATTCTTGAGTGCTGGTTCTCTTTGGGTTGTGCTACGATTTACTAGATCAGCAAGAAGCAGAAGATGGTTTCTTTGAGCATTACTGAGACCAAATACATAGCTACGAGTATGACCTCATGTGAAGTTGCCTTATTGGGGAAGATCTTGAGTGAGCTCTTTGTACACATGATGGATACCATCGTGATCTTATGTGTCAACAAGAGGGGGATTCAATTATTGAGGAATCCTATATTATATTAACGCTCCAATATATAGACATCACGTACCACTTTATCTAGGATATCATACATCAATGAGCTTGAAGGCTCCATTGCATTTTGACTGATGTGCAGGTCGCCGACATTCTATAGAAGCCCCTGGGAAAGGTCAAATTTGTGGCTCTCCAAGAACGACTAGGAGTTGTGGAGAAACTCTCTCCTAAGGGTCCTATATGATATGGACATTAAGCTCTTGAATCTCCATGTGGATTGGGGGCACATTGTACAATTATAAGTAACCATAGGGTGAGTGGTCTAGCCTTCCCCTAGTGGTTTGCGATATAGGCACAATGAGTGGTTCAGCCTTCCCCTAGTGATATTTTATGTAAATAGTGAGTTGTTCAGGCTTCCCTTGGGATACCCCTTGCGACATGTAGGTAGGATGAGTGGTTCATCCTTCTCGTGCTAAGACATCCAACCCATGTAGTCTCGGACTCATAGGAAGTACCTCTCATTTGGCGAATTAGCAGGGAAATGAGGATAAGGACTATAGTAGTACCAATGGATGCATTGTGTTACTACCATACTCCCTATGCTAGAATGATATTGATCTGGGATTAATGAAATTGAATTTGGGTCTATATGAGTGGTTTGAGACACTCTCTTGATATGGATCTCAGATCAATGAAATTGACTCCAGGTCAGTATGAGTGGTTTGAGACACTCTCTTGATATTGATCTTCGATCAATGAAATTGACTTCAGGTTATTATGAGTGATTTGAGACACTCTCTTTTGATATTCATCTCAAATCAATGAAACTAACTTCGAGTCAGTAAGACTAGTATGTCACATTCTCTTCATATGGGACTCACCTTGGGTTCGTAAGAGTGATATGTCACACTCTCTTCATATGGGACTCACTTTGGGTCAGTAGAGAATTGTATCAGAGTTTCTCAATAATTTCTTCTTCTTCATGGTTTAGCAAAGTAGATCAGAGAAGAGAAGTTCAAGGCACTAATGGGAGAGATAGTATAGTCTGGCAGATGGATCAACAGATGGAGTTCTCCCTAGTTGAGAAGGAGTGTTAAAATTGGAAACTAGGGAAAAACTCTATGTGGGTAATCTTATTTATGGTAAATAATATTCTTCTTGGACTCCTCTCATCGAGAGGTTTAGGATTGATCTAAAGATCATCCAATTCTGATAAGTATTCATGGAGATCTGAAGTTATTTGTGTTATGGGACAATTCGTCAAGGTGAGCCAACAACCAAACTACCCCCACTTGTGCTCCACGTTTTAGTATAAATACAAGTGCCTTGCAAGTCATTTGGACACACTTCACTCTTGATTTCTCTCCACTTGTTTTGGGTTTTAGACGCAGGAGGAAATGAGACTAAACGAGGAGCCCTAACCATAGTCTAGACATAGTCAAGAAGATATCTAATACTTCCCTAGCTGTAGTAAGGTGATCTAACTGCCATTCAATCTAGGAGACTTAGCCGCCATAAGAATTAATTAAATTATAACTTTATCTAAAATAATAATTCTCAATATTAAAGATAAAAACAACTAACATGCAAGCTAAACATATGTAGTCATGAGTTGTAGACCAATTGGTTTGGGTGGGGTTTAGTTCCCATCGGGCCACATTTTCAAATCTCATGGGGAGTGCTTCACGATAGGAGCCACCTTGGGGGAATTAAAGTATCCCAAAAGGAATCCAAGATTGATAGAGTTTCACATAATCCTTGTGATAGAATCGTACTCATTATTGCATGCATTTCTCCATGACAACTTAGTTAAAAATAAAAAAGTTAAACATATGTACATTTGATAAAAAAAAACATGTGAAAAGACTCTTAACCATGTCTTGTAGCTTCTACAACAACCCTCCTACCCATGCTTTTATTTTGGAGCCTTCATTATACATAAAGGAGCTTACCATTGAATGTTTTCAAGTATTCATGCTATGTTAAAAACTTATCTTTTCATGTTATGCTTGTATTCCTTGTTTTCATCTCGACTTCAATATTTTCAATCATGAGCAAGCTTCTTCCCACACCTTGCAGCATTGTCAGTCAATGTTGGATGACATGCCCATCTTGAGCTTCTAAATTGTGCAATATAGACGTGAAGCCCATCCTTGAGCCTAGAGACTATGAGATTATGGGGCACAACCTGAACTTGAGTTGAGAAATCGTGCATAAATTTCCTTTCTCTAAGAAACTACACAATTCAGTGAGTCAAGGAGTTGTCGAGTCCCTTTTGGTTTGGAACTCAGCAATCCCTATTTGCAATGTGAATGGTCAGTTTTCCAAAAAAGAAAAAAAAAATGAAAAAATGAAAAATAAATCCCTATAAAATAGGGAGTGATCAATTAGTTTTAGGAAGAGTGGCAGAAGTTGTTATTTTTGAAAATATGCCAAGTGTCATTTTTTCCTTGATTTTAGGCATGAGCGTCGTAAAACCTAATCAACCTATATCCATAGAGTAGATTCCCATAGATCTCATTTTTGCATTCGATATTGGAGCTCTAGCCTTCACAAGGAGATCAAGGAGAATTTTGTGGAGTTTGTGGCACTTTTCCACATGAGTTTTTCTCTTGTCATCTTTTGCCACTTTTTTGTGTCGGTTTTTTTCATTTCTCTTCTGTGAAAGATATTTTGCTTATTTATTTTCATGGTTGTTGGAATTTTAACTTATGTTAGCTTGTATAAGTGTTGGTTTAGTCTTTCGTTTTATTTTTATAAGTGTCGCATCAAATTTCTTATTTTTTCCCATTAGTGGTCATGGTTTCGGTGACTCCCCATGCATGTTCTTTTTTCCTTTTCCATGTTGATATTCTGCAATTGATTTTGACTCATCTATCTATCCTTAGTTACATCTTCACTATTACCTGAAATATCACTCAAATCTTCCACTTTCCCATACGCTTCTCGAGGAGATATTCCCTTCACTTGGTTAACAATTACCTTGTTCAACCCGGAATTGTGCAAGTCCAAGGCTCAATATTCATGCTTGGCCTCTGAGATTGTGCAATGTGAAATACCAGACTTTATAAACTATACATTTCATAGTTTCATGGCTCGCACATGATCCTTGGTCATTGAGAGTGTGAAATGTGCAATCTCTCTGTGAGTTTGTTGAGGCTCACGTTGTACATTACATAGTCTCGAGCCTCAAGCTACTCCTCTGGCTATTGAAACTATGCCATGTGTAGTTGAGGAGGTGATTCCCTTCTCCGAACTCAATAATTTTGCAATTTTCCCCTTCACTCTTGTCATTGTTTCCTTGATCTTGCTTTGTGAATCATTTTTTTGAAGCTAATTCATGTTTCCAGTGCGTGCATTGTCTCCTATAAGTATTAAAGTTGTTGAGAGATCCTCTTGATAAATGACTATCATCATGGCCCGCAAGAGATCTTCTTCAAAGGATACTATAGAAATAAACACTAGGGATGCAGTTGATAGTTGTCGAGTAAAATTTCTAGTGTTCTAAAATACTTAATTGTTTATAGAGAAAGAGATAGATATGACACGACACAAAGTGAATGAGGGATTCTCAGCAAGAAGGTTCAAATAAAATCTTGAACACTAGTAGTTGTACATCAATTTCCAAAGGTTAGGGTTACATAAGGTTGCATGCATGCTCCCAAATTTCCCATGTGCACACTGTTAATTTTTTGCAATTTCGGTCAGATTCCACCTTTGACAGCTCAAATGATCAAGATAATTATTTCATTATATTTGTATTTTCAAGAGAACCAAAATCGATGTAAAGATCACCCAATTTTGTCAAGCAAAAGTTGAGTTATGATTTATTTTATTCATACATGTATTATGGAATGCATCAAGCCTAAACACGTGAGTAAGAGCTTGGGTCAAGAAATACTCCAAGTGGACACTCACAAAAGCCTATAAATAGAAGAGGCCTCAAGATCATTTAAGCACATCTTCTCTTCTCTTTTGTGTTAGCTCGCACACGTTCATGAGAAGGAGTTCACACAGGGTCTCAAATTACAGGTGTGGATCTTGGTCACTCACATAGAATATAATTTTTTCATCACTGGTCGTAGGCACAGATTAGGCAAGAGAGAAAATCTGGCTCTCTCGATTCTATGAGACAGTTTAGTGAGAGAAACTCTCGGTTTGGAGGGAGATCAAAAGGTTCCAATCGGGGGTCACGCACAGAGGGTACCAGTGGGAGTGACCCTACCATCTGAGTCACTCTCCCAATATCATTGTAGGTTTTTACCGTGTATAGAAATTACCTACATACAAATTCTAAATAGAAAATAACCAATGGCGACAACATGAAACATAAAACATTTATACACAAAGATTTTCCCTTAGATCCCAAAACTGGGACTACCAAATTGATTTTTCATTATGTTCCTTTCAATGCTACAATAAATATATATACATGTTGAAGCATCCATAAACCCCAATCCATTAACCCTGGATTAGAACATAACCATGGTTCCCTTGACGAGATCTACAAAATACCATGGACTAAAAATCATCATGCCCAAAACCATGTATGAAATCCATGCACAAAACCATAAGTAGGTCCACCCACCTAATATGAGACGAAAATTGAGGTTATCAAAAGTAAATGGAAGAATGAATTCATGGATAGTTATAATAGGAGGAGGAGTATTTTTTTTACCATCAATGAAAAAGGGGGAGATTTTTGGATGATGTTATCATTGATTTCAACCCACAGATTTGAATGGGTTTGACTATGATGAAAAAAACTAGTCATTGATGTCAAATGGTTATTGAATGCTTCTTATTAATAGTTGGATTACATCAAATTGGAATGGATGTTTGAAATCCCAAGTCCTAGGGTTTGATTTGCGTGGACTAAGGGTGTGCCCTCACTTACTCAAGGGTTTTTGAAGGGTCAAAACATTGAGCTTGACTTCGAAATCCATGTCAATGGATTCTCCTTGTAAATATTTTTCTGGTGGTATGTGATATGCCCTCACACGCCTCCTCATTTGTGAGATATTCACTTTCGAAGTTGGTGACACCAGAATCTGGGCTAAAAACCCATGGGTTGGTGGCATGGAATAATTTCATTGGTTCTGGGCATTCAAAAACTAGGCATAAGTGTTTCTCTTTGGCGTCATCATGAGTGTACCCATATTAAGCATTAATCATAACTCCCAAGACTAAAACTTCTTCTCAATTAAGTTAACCTAGGGATAAAAGTAACTAATTAGTTATTTTATTAAATAATTAAAATAAAAAGAAAGTTGTTTAAATCCCTAATCTACTCCAAAGCCTATATTTAAATAACCCCTAATTATCCTAACCTAACACTATAAGGTAAGACCTAATCTAACCATCATGCCGCAATATTATTAACTCATCTATTCCATGAAATTCTCTCAAAATTATTTGGGTGTATGGAGAACAATGAAGAAAGGGATAGTCAAAGGAACCTAAGGAAGGGCTTGGATTTCTCTAGGGATCCATTTGGAATTTTTTGAATGTCTTATTCAATAATTCCACTTGTCATTCAAGGCTCATCTATGTAAACCATAAAATTGTTGGAAAAAGACCTTGTTTTCCTTGAATTAATTTATTGTAGGAGAATGGAGGGACTATATATATGATGGTTTAGGTTTAATTATTTTTGTTTTTGTGATTTGGATTCGCTCTTTTTTGTGAAATCTAATCAAGGATTGTAGCCCTTGGATATCATTCGAGCTCGAATTAAAGTTATATTATGTGGTGGAATGACTCTCAAGACCAACAATGGCATAAGGTAACTAAATACACATTAAATTTGGTCTTCTAATGGACTCTTATAGGACATTAGAGAAGTGTGATCTCTTGATACGTTTTGACATATGCACTTGATAAAGGCTTAGATTTTACTTTGAGTCAAATGTGTGCCACCTAGTCTGTTATCATGTAAGCCTCAAGGTTATTATTTCACAGGTGCAAAATTAACAAGTGTTGGTATCACAGTACAGTGGAAACCTACAAACATAAATCTATTATATTTGAGACCATGATGACCTTATGAATTCCTTCAATAAGATAACACTTGTAATGTGACATGTTGCAAGGGATTGAAGATAGTCATAGGATCTCATTTAGGAAGAGTTAAATCATTTTCCCTCACTTGTAGAAATGGACAAATGTGGCTTAAGTAACCTTATAGACATATAGGTTAGAAAGTTACATATGTAAAGATATCTTTGTGAGAGGTTGAGTTGTTCATATATGACATTGAATTTCACTATAAGACAATGATTGTAATCTCATCATGCATCAATGAGTAACTTCAACTCTCAAATGCACTAAGCCAATAATTCATTTAACACGTTGTGGAAAAACCTCTCATTCAATTCTTAACTAGGTAAGAGTGACACCATAATATGAATTTGGTATATTGATATTTAATCTTGACTCTTCTAATAAAAAAATGATCTTTAATGAATAAACACTTGTTAGCAGTCCTAGTATAACAATGCAAACAATGATAACATCTCACATATTGTTTAGAATTGCATTATACTTGACATACACCTTTTAATGTCTTTACTTTGGCATAGTAGTATCCTTATACATGTATGATAAGTTGATGACATTATTTGACTTGGAAGAAGTACAATACATTGATGATATTATTTGACTTGCAAAAATTCATTATAATATAGTTTGGAATTGATATCTAAAACTAAATATACACTAACCTTATATATGTAGCAAGAGTTTCCTCAAACTGCAATAGAAGACAATGACATTGACTATGACTATAAAAGTGATATAAAATTTCATAGAGTGATATAGATCGACATTAACATGATATATTGACTTTGACCTCACATTTAGGACACCTAGTTGACACTTAGCCATTGATATGATATATTGACCTTGAAAAGAGTGAAACAATGGCATATGTCTTTTAGGAATGTAGTTGTGATGACCAAGATTCTTGTGTTGACAAGCATGTTGTAGCTTGGATAATTCATGTGATGTTACAACATTTATGTAAAAATGTTAGATTGGGTATGTGACAAAATTATTCCACATTGATTGCAATGGGTAATGATGGATCCAAGTAATTGACTATCTAAGAAACAATAATCAGACATATGTTAGTGCACTTCCTTGGGATAAGTTTGAGAACTTTGCACCTAGGTCATAGGGATGACGTGAGGCAATGGTTTGTACCATCATTTGATAGCAGTGCTAGATTCTTGAAACATAAATAGGAGTTTGGTATAGTGAATCTAAGTGATGTGGTTGACTACTTCATGATCATATGATTATTATCCTTACATGACTAATGTGGTACAATGACCACTGCACATTAATTGATTTGTTATCTAAAGTGATTAGTTTAATAAATTAGCATTGATTGTGCCATGCAATGGTTCAATTAAGGTGTGAGATGGCCTACACGAGTAGTGACAATGAGTGATTTTCAGTTGCGAGTGATGTGCATTGTTTGTTTCCTAGATTGATTTGCTAGTGGTGAGATTTGTGTAGGAGGTTTTGGCAGGATAGGAAAACTCTATAGAGTGTGAAAATTATGAAACATGGTCCTCCTTTCTATTTAAGTGGCAGGTGGTGCAAGGTAGCTGATTGGGCAAGTAGTGGCCCCATAATTCTTAAGGGTGGTAGGTTGGTGATAAGGCAAGCCTTAGCCTACATAAGGTGTTGTGGAATGCTTTTAGTTGTGGATGATAAATTAGTGCATGATAAATTATAGGGTGATGAAGAATTCTTCCTAAAAAAATGGTAAACAATGTGTTGGGGCACTCCTCAAGTTGTGGATTTACTTACTAGGAATTACGAATTGTGGGGTCCTTGGTATTGCAACATCATATTAGGATGTAGTAAGGCCCTATATGTTGTAGCTTGTAAATCAGGGGGTTGCGTACTCCTTGAGTTGTGGCTAAGAACTTCATGTAATGAATTTTTCTTTTAAGGAGAAGAATAAGACAATTAATAAGAATCATTCCATGGTTTTCCAAGTGGAGGGAGTTTTCCACCTTAAAATATTGTGTCTACTATCATATCTTTCTGCATTGTTGTATGGTGTTGTGTAATGCATTTTATATATATTGAAGAATAATAACAATAATTCTAATGAACAACTAGTGCTATGATTTTTTTTAACAAAGTGCTAATTTCTAATAAACACTAATTCACAAGTCCTCTTAGTATTTCCAACACCCTACTCTTATTCTGATCTATTTAGGAAGACTAAAACTAAGTAAAATCATATTTGCAATGGAGCTAATCAAGCTATTTTTTCCTAGTTATATGTACATACCAAAAATTAGTGACAACTCTAATAAAATGAAATTTGAACCAATTATGTACATCTATTTCAAACAAATTCATGAAAATAAATTTATTTACAGGAATTCTGTTTTGAATAGTTTCATCCAAGCATATTCCAAATCAATCATGGAAGTAAGGATGGAATTTTCTAATAGTTTGAGAAAATTCAAAGAGACTAAGGGTAACAAGTTAAGTTCTAAAGATGTACTTTTTAATAGTATGACCTATGGAAAATTGTGAGTATCTAAAATTGAAGAATCAATGCTTTTTACTCTATTGTTAGGATTTGTTAAGGACCTATTTATAAGAGTTTTATTTTTACAAAGGTAAGATAGTACAATGAGAATTGGTTCAGGCATTTACTTGTGTAAAAAGTTCATGATCATGACTTAAATTAGGAAGTTTATACTCATAAGAATCATACATTGTAATAGATTGTTGAAAATTGAAATCATTAAAATGATTAGAAGTTCGAAAATAAGAATTTATGAGGACTACCTCTAAATTGGAGTCTAATGAGAATTTGATATAACCATCACTCAAGGGTGAAGTGTCTCAATATTCTCAATCCTCAAATAGGTTTCAACATATTTCTTTGTAAAAGATAAATTGGAACAAGAAGAATAATCAAATAGGCATAGATGGAAATCCTCAAAAGTGTTGAATGGTTGACTACTATGATCCAAAGTGAAAAGCCAATCTTCATTTAATAGATTTATAATGGCTCCCTTCTTTTTGAGAAGATAATTTTTTTGATAGAGGGACTATTAGTTAATCATTAAACAAACCAGCAAAAGGATCTGGGTATGAGGCTTAATGACTATTCAAATAGATGGGATGAGTTTCCTCCCTTATATTAAAACTATCATTGTAATCACTAAATGATTCATGAGCTTTGAATTCTATTTTGTCTCTATTATTTTTAGCACATAAATAAAATTTAAAATTACTTGAAAGAATCTCAAGAATGTTTTGTAATTCTCTAAATTTATATTCTTAATAATTCAAATTTGGATGCTCTAAATTATGTGGCTGAAAGTAGTTGAGAGCATCAAGAAAATCACACGAATTAGCTATATGAAGCATGATGTTAAAATAATTATTGTTGTTGATATTTTCAAATTGAATAATTAGTTGTTGATTTTCTAATTTAGCATAATTATCATAATTTAAAATAACTTTGGGATGAACACTAATTTTATTAGTAATAAATATACTCAACAACATAATATTTTCTTGTTCACTGCTAATTTTTTTTAATACAAGGAAGAGATAAAATTTGTTCAAACCATCCCATTAATTCCATTTCATAAGGTAAATCTTAATCATTAATGGTAAACCAATAATTAGAATCCAGGAAGAAAATCATTAAAATTCCCACTTTGAAATCTACAAGTATTTTCAGGTTCCACACATACCTTATTGTAATCATACTCTACGAATCCCTGCAAGAACATTTTTATAAATTATTCCCAAGTACAAACAGATGTAATTGGTAATGATACACACTAGTCATATTTGGCTTGGTCTGTCACAATATCGTCCATAAATTTATCATTACAATTCCAAATAAATTGAACAATATGATCAAAAAAATAATTTTTTTTCTCTTACCATTAAACTTTGTTTTGAGAAGTGTTTTACTACCTTCATTAGAGTTGTGGTAGTTTCTTGTTATGAAAGTAACTCCATATAGTAAGTTTGGAAGGAGGCATTATAAATAGATAAAATTTGAAAAAACAAAACTCTAAAAGGAATATTGGTTAGTGGCCCTCCTAGCCCCAAAAGATTTCACAGCCAAAAATGACCTCATCAACATTTGGCAAAAGACCCTCTCAAAACCCCAAAGTATGCTCCTTTTCCTTTGGGCTAGTAGTTGTGACTAGTCCAATTGGGTCATATTATCCCTCTCTCTCCCTATTAGTGCTAGCTTGTGATGTTTATAATTTAGAATCAACAAGAAGACTCAACTGAACTAATGCAATTGCAAGAAAGAAATTTTTTAGTTGCAACAAGGGCTACCCACCAATGAAATTTCTTAGGAAAAATGAGACTTCTAAAAATGCAGTACATTAATATAAATTTGATTCTAGTATAAAATGCAAGTAACAAAAAATAAATCCTAAGTCTATCTAGAATAGGAAAAGATAAATGCATCATCCTAATCAAGGGAAAAGATAAAAATATGATAAAAGCATTTTTTACTAGTTTTGAATTTCGAATAAAAATGAATTGGCAGATCAAGGAAGGATCTAAAAATTATTGAGAGAAATATGTACACTTAGGTGTTTGATAATAGCTACTTGTACACATATCTAAATTCAAGTAAAATTAATTCAAATTAGCAAAACAACTGCATTAA
>APFE030077848.1:497-36491 GCA_000404065.3 Pinus taeda | reverse complement strand
AAAAGTTAAAGAATTTTTTTGATAGAAGGACTAAGGCTGAAGATTTCAGCGTAGGTGACAAAGTCCTCAAGTGGGATTCAAGAAGGGAAGATAAAGGAAAACATGGAAAATTTGATTATCTTTGGAGAGGACCATTTACTATCCAAGCAGTGCAAGGAAACAACACCTACTTCCTAAAAAATATGGATGAAATTGACTTAAATGAAGGTCCTGTCAATGGCAGGATGTTGAAGCATTATTTTGACTATTTTCCATGCATATAGCAGGGTCTTTTCTCCTGTCCATAATTAGTTGTATATATCTTCTTTCAGCATACAAATAGTTCAGTTCAAAAAGGTTGTTGTAAATAAGCAGAAAAAAGCTTTATATTCCAGAAGTTCCACAGAGGTGACAGCCTCCAGTTTTGAAGTACAAAGAGAAAGTTTTCAAATTTTTGTAGGCGCAGTCAAGGGCCAAGGCATTCTAACCTGCTGTTCTTGGTCTTTCAAAATAAAAACCATCCCCAAGTGGAGCCACTGTTAGCTACCTATACCAATAGGTTTCATTTTTCATGATTGGCAGGGGAAATGCCAATATGATCTACTTTGGTGATACAAAGATCTCATATTTTTGTAGAGGAAGTATACCTACATTTGGTTGATGCTGCCCTACTTCAGAATGGGTGATCTAACAGCCTAAGCTGGGTCATGCCATGTTTCAATTTTTGTTGTATATTAGAGAAAGAAACCTATCCAAACAGCTCAATCTTGGCAGATAAAGTAGATAGGTAGAGAAAGAAGGTTCCCAACTGTTTAATCTGGGGCCTTGCAAGCAATAAGGGTAGCTCTAGATAGAAAATCAAAAGAAAAAGCCAAAGGAAAAGAAAAGGCACAAAAGGGTTTGCAAATCTAAGTGCACCCTCCTTGGAGTAACAAAAATTGCTAGGCAATAGAGTGGGTAGGCAGAGGGGGTTGCAGAAAGCATGGTTCATGGCATTTCACTAGCCTAAAGCAAAGGTAAAAACATGGTGCCAGTACAAATTTCCTATTTACAGCAGTCTTACAGAAACTTAATGAAGCATGTCTAACTTCCAGATCACCCCCTATCACATTCAAGACTAACATCCCTATGCCGCCCATGTTCATAAAAGAAGTCAAAGTCTTTTGTTGGTTCTAGTTTCTTTAAGAGCCACATTTCTTGTGTAAAAATTCTTTTCATTTTGATCTACTTCCTAAAAACTAAGTTGATTTCATATAAACAAAACTTAATATTCTACCCCCCCTCATCCACCTTTTTCACTCATATTAACTACTAACCTATCACTATTTAACCCCTTGTACCCCCTATTCCCCCTATTACTATGTAAAACTTGGCAAAAAACCCAAAAAATCTAAGTATCCCCTTCCCCGAGCACTATAGCTCTATGTATGATTTTCAATGTCTTCAAGCGCTAAAAACATTGAGTGCGACCCAAAGAGCGCCAAAAAATTAATCCTGGGATTAATCCGGGATTTGCTCGGATTAATTAGCCAAAAACCTGCTTTGTAAGTAAACCTTTGTAAAAACCCATCTGCAAAAAACCCAAAAACCCACTTTTTCTAATGTTTCCGCCGGGCTCGCATTTCCAAAATATTAATATTTTATGTTGCCCCGCCTCCCGTATCGTACTTGCGGCTTATCAACCCGTCGACCGTTGGATCTGGGCTTTCCCATCCGATGGCCCACATGCATATCGGACCGGCCTCCATCACCGAAAGTTACCACCCGAGAAACTGTCAGAGGGTGACGTGAGGCCTCTGCCACGCGTCACCCCCAGATTTTCTCGGGTCGCCCTCTAACAATACCGTGACCGTATAGAGGGTGGTCCGAGAAAACCCACTTACCGCTTAACTATACCGCCTGCCCACGCAAGCGCTACGCCTGCCCACGTCACTTCCACTTGGCGCCTTGTCAGCACCCCCGCCCGCCAGGGCTCCGACGTGTTCGCCACCTGTGCAATCCCCGTGGACCGCCCACAGACTGCCACGTCACTCGATGATGTCATGTTGACGTCGCTCGACGTTGACCCCACCTGATGATGTCATCCAAAAAGCGCACCAATACCCAAAAAGTCCATATTTTAGCCAATTTTCGCGTTTTTTCTCACTTTTGCAAATTGAACTATTGCTCACATTTGCATGTAATTTACGACCACCTGTCGCCAACCTGCAAAAAATCAACCTGAAGGATGCTGCTGCCTCCCACCTGCCTGCATTTGCGACCATTGCCGGCAATTCACCAGGTATTTACCCAAAGAATTCCCTCAGAGCTTAGTTTTCTCCATAATTCTCCAAAACTCAATTAACAAGAGTAATACAACCTGTATTTACCAGCAGATTCCCAGTAAACCAGCGTTCCTTTACAATTGTAAGGTCGAATTTCACATACTAAACCCATATACAGTCGCCTTTTCCTAAATTCGCACTCTATCCGCGCATCCGTGGACTGAAAGCTTGAAAGGCATAATTCACCGGGAAAACAGTGTTGCCAGTCCCTGCAGTCCCTCAATTAAACTCCCTTTGAGCATTCTACACCATTGTCACCACAGTTGCCTCATTTACCCTTACAATTGGCTCTACTTCTGCAAAATTAGCCCTCTGTGTTCCCCTGCCCACTAAAACCAGTTCCAGTACAAAGTCACAAGTACTACCCAGCTATGGAAACACCAGTAGCCCTAAATGTTCAGCCTCTGAATGCCCCACACAGAGAGCTAGAGTGGAAAGCCCTAGGTGATAGAGATTACCAAATGCTAGACTGCACTTCCATGACCTCCAAATTCAATATTCACCTGCTGAATGAGTTGAAAGCCCAATATCTCAGTGGGGCTGATACCTTAGGAATTTGGGACTCCAACATACCCATTTACAACCTTCCTCAAGTCAATGTCGTCCCAAACTTGATAAATCAATGTCGTTCTAGCTATGACCCCTGTCAGAGAGCCGTTCTCAGCCCCTCAGGCTCAGTATTGTTCCATATCACCCCTGAGGCCATCAATGAAATGCCGCACTTTCACACTACAAAGCCCTTAACTCCTCTGTCCATCCATGACTTGATAACGAAAGGGGGCAAGTTGTCCAGTGCCCAGATTGCCAAGATTAGTCAGTTGTTTATCCAACCACAATTTGAAGCTATGAGCACCACCCTTCCTATAGCTTATCAATATCTTAATGAGCTGGGCAAAATGCTGGTGGATTTGATCAGTTACATCCTGGGTTATGGGACATATGAGGATGTGGATGAAACCATTATGGCCATGCTGTCCATTTTCTCCCTTGGAATGCCTCCTGCTGTGCATTATGATTTTGCCACATTCATTGCCAATAAGATTCATGAGCAATTGATGAATCTAGAAAAGGAAAAGGTGTTTAAATACACTAGGTATATATATCATTTATTCTTACTTTATCAGCCTGATGCCTTCCCTATCCCTCTCAAGAAGTTGGATGCCCAGGGAAGCCCAAGGTCTGTTGTGTTTAGGTCTTCAGTCTGTCATCTTTTAGCTTATTCATCTTACACCTACTGTGAATTCATTTACCTTTTCATCCATCCAACTATGACCTTGTTATTGGGTGTCCCTCCTCCCAGATTGACAGAGGAGATGCAAAGAATTCTTCACCTCTCAAAGGCCTACAACATTGGTGATTGGTACTTTTACCAACACCACACAGTAATCAAAATATATGGCTGTGAGTTGAGTCCTTATAGGCTGCCAAGATATGTCCCTATGCGACTCTTTGCCCTAGAGTACTTTAGGCAGTTTGGAAATGCAGACTTTGTCCATTTCCAAAGTAAAAACAAGAAGGTGCAACTAAAGGTGAGAAATCAGCTAGGCCCTTTTCTGTACAATAAAAGGGAGGAAGGATGGAAGGAAGCTGACCTGATCCTAGAGACCCTCAGACTACAAACCAGCTTCAAATGGGTGCCTTATGACCCTAATCACTTCATTTCCCTCAGGAGGATAAAATACAAATTGGGTGGCTACGCTCACGTGAAACTGCCTCATATTGAGCAGTATGCCAATGCTTTAAGCTGGAAAGAGGGCACCCTAGAAGAGCCCATTGGTAGAGAGAAAATGCTACAAAGAGAAGCGAGGAATCTTGAAAAATAAGTTGACTTGGAAACTTGTGGACAGGTTTCTTCCTCCTGTTAAAGGCAAATTGGAGCAGCTACCTCATCTTCCACAGCCCAGCAACAAGTAGCCGAAATTGCCCAACAGGAATCAAACAAAGATAAAGGCAAGCAGGTGGAGCAGGAACAACCACCTCCTAGGACAGAGCAGCAAATAGAGCAGCAAACTGAATAGCAAGAAGAACATCAAGAAGAGGGGTAGTCTATGCAGCAAGAACAAATGGCTGAAGCTCCAACACCTACTGAGCAACAGGCTCAAGAGAATATGCCTCCTGGGCAAGAAAAGGCAGTGGAGGCCTCAATGCTTCAAACTCCACAAAAGGAGGAAAAGGGAAAGAAGAGGGACAGAGAACAGGAGACTCCCCTCACCACGTCCACAAATCAAGGGGAGAAAAGGCAGAGATTAAATCCCCTCTCTGAGGAAGAAATGCCTATGGGGCAATCATTGGGAATGGGCCCACCAAGTATGGAGACATCTGCCAGTTCCTTTCAGCAGGAACAAGAGAGAACCCTTGGAGGAGAGGTCAGCTCCTCAATTCATCAAAGGAGAGCAGAGGCAGGCATCAAGCAACACTTTATTGATATCAAGAGGAGAAATGAGCCACTCAGGCTCCAAATATACAACCAGTTGCTGAAGATGGCCCCTACCAATCAACAAAGGCTTATGTCAGCATATGACATCACAGAAGGAAAAATGACCATGAGTCATTTCATGCCCACCATGCTACAGCCACAGTCAGCTGCAGACTATATAAGAACCAACCTTGAGGTTCTTGCCAAGGACATCCACCTTATGGATCAAATAGAACTTCACAAGCAAACGGGTGAGATGGTTTATGCAACATTGGCAGACAAAACAATGTTGGCTAATAGGTTGGAAAACAACCTAAACAATACAGCTGCCCAACTTGAGTTGGAGAAAGCATCCTCTCAGGCCAAAGACAACAGGATCAAGTCTTTGGAGGATATAATTATAGAGCTTGGGCATGAACCCAAGGATCCAAAGGCCATACAATCGCTGCTCAAAATAAGAGATGTAGACCTTGCAGCCCTGAGAAAGAAGGTTAAGCTCCCAGCAACCATTCACCCTCAAACAGAAGAGGTTGCCCAGCAAAGACAAGACCAAGAGGTAGCTACATTGCTAGTAGCACTGCACAAACAGCTAGTGCAGACAGAAGGGAAGCTGGAGGACACAGAGGCTGCACTGCAAGCAGCCCTACAACAGAAAGAAGGAGGCCAGACTTCTCAACCCCCTCCAGAGGTTATAAACCTTGAGGAGCCCCCAATGACTACTGCTCCTCCCACAGAACAGGCAACGCCATCAACATCGACAACAGCACCAGCACCAACTTCAGAGCAAGCTCCGAGCCTTGATATGCAGAAATTGATGAGTGAGATCCAGGCCCTCGAAGCCCAGATGACAGAGCTAAATGGAGCCAAGGAGAATTTGGCTAAGCTGAATGAGAAATATGACAAATCCAAGCAGAATGTGGCTGAGAAAGGGAGAGAAATAAAAGCTCTCAAAGAGAAGATAAAGGAGCTGGAGAAAGAGCTCACCCTTGACAAAGTGGTGGCTGAGATCAGGACAGTTTTGTGGACCCACATTGGCCAATCAATAACGGATCAGTGGAAATACATTGAGACTATCCATGAGCAAATGGAGCTCATAGGCAAAGCACAAAAGGAAGTCCATAGAGCAAGGGCATCTCTAGGCAGTATGCCTGAGATAGCCAGTAGAATGATTAATGCGCTTAATAACCGAACAGGTCCTCAGCTGGCAGCAATTGTGATCTCCAACAGAACAGAAACTATCCAGCTGATAAAGAGGGTCCTCACATTGAAAAGCCTGGTGCAGACATTGGATAGAAAAATCCAGGACATGCAAACAGAGGTCAACAAGTTCATGGACAAGTTTGCAACATTACAGGGCAGAGGTCTTCCTAGCTTGCTCAACAGTGCAGGGAAACTTCTATCACATGAGGTTTATGCAAAAAGGGTGAACACATTTGCCACCAATCAGATCAGTCAAGGATCAAGCAACTCACAGGTAACAGGGCTAGCATCTGGGCAAAGTCTCTATGACATAATAGAGAATTTGCTTTTTATTATGAATGAGATCAGTCATTTGTTTGAAGTGCCTCCAAACTTCTACAAATACACAGAGGTAGATGAGACCTTAGATGCAATTTTGAGGCATCAATTGCCTACACAGGAATGGTGGACCTCAATGATACAGTTATTACTGTAAGCAGGAGGTTTCCATCAAAGTTTTGTCATCGAAATATATAAGTCATGATATTCAGAAAGTATGATGCATACACTATGACTGGAAAAAGTTAAATAAGCCAACTCAGCAGGAACATTCGGCCACCAAAAGAAACAATGACAGCTACAGGTAACAGGGCCGAGAAAGCTACAACATGACAGAGTATAAAGACACATCATTTAGCATTAAAGTAGAACGCTCAACCAACTCAGTGTCCTCCAAAGGTCAAGAAGAGTTCTGACAGAATTAAAGACCATTTATCTTACATTTAGAGTAGCAATAACTTTCTTATCTGCTATTTTGTAAAGTTGGTGAGCGTAGTTAATCCATCAACTGACTCAGCATTCAGATATTTTGTAAAACCTATTATATATATTCCCCCTCGCATAAAATTTCAAGGGGTTGGTGTTTTGTTGTTCTCTTATGAAGAAATGAGAACTCGGCTGTAACTTCTAAAGGATGATATAAATAAAGCTTGGAGTTTATAGGAATTGAGTCTTACTAATGCATGCTGTGTTGGAACCATTGAATGCTACAGGATTCTAGTGCTATGGCTTAATATAATAAGTATTTCTCTATCTCTGTTAATGTTATATTATTTGTTTAAACTCACAACTCTCATATGTTGTTCTAAATCTAGGAAAGAAAGAAAAAGAATAGCTCAGGATTTGTCCATGGAGACACCCTGATCTCAATCTACCTTCACTATAAATGTTTTCTATAACTTCAGCTGTTTAAATTGGAATTCTTAACTGCTCCAATAAGCCCTGAATATTTCACAGTTACTATTTAGTAATTCATGTATGCTACTAAGTAGAAATTGTTGTTCAAAATTGTTATCACACTGTCGGTAATTCCATTCCCCATTGTTTCACTCACTAATCAGAAATTTATATTAAGAATAGCCATCTAGCCTTGTAGTAAAACTTTCTCCATCACAGGCATCAGGCCTGTCTCAGATTTCTGACTCCACATACCCAATGGATTAGTATCTTTCACACCTTTCATGCCCTTCTCACAACAACAGTTCACAACCAAAGTCTGAAACAAAAAACTAAAACTTATAACTAGCCTAAAATCTTTACAAAACAAAGCCCAAACTTAAAGAGAGAGCCCTCTCTGATTATAGATAGGCTAGGATCTATAATCCAAAGGTTGGTTAGTGGTTACCCCGGCTGTATTCCCTTGGGAGTCATAGGGAACAACCTGGGTGTTAACACAACCCAGAGGTTGTCTCTAGGAGGCTTTGATATCTTCTGAAGCACTTATGTGACAGGAGATAGAAAAAGATACAACATATTTTTGGTATCATTGTCGGGGAATGAATCAGAATATTTTTCCCTGGGTACGACAATTTTTACATTCCCTCTATCGGGTGAGAAAGGGAAGTGTGGGTTTAAGATATCTCACCTTGGCAACTCCATTGTTTGAATGTTATTTTAAACACCTTGGAAACTCAATTGTTTCAATCTTATTGTAAAAACCCTCGTGAATCGACTGTCTATATATTTATTTGATCATCTTGGCTTTGAAGAGGCCTCATACTCACTCTAATGCTAAACAATGGAATACTTCCCCTACATTTGAACTTGAGATCACCCACCTAAAGGGGTTTTCAAAATGGACATTCCTTCATTCTTGGCCAACAAATTTGCCCCAATAGAATTTTCTTCTATTGTTGGTTGTCCCCATCATGTCCCTTCAGTTCAGGAATGGTATACATATTTTCCTACATTCAGTGGAAACACAGGTAGAAGGTCGAATCAACGCCTCAAGGATTTTCATGAATGCATGGAATAACATGGTATTGTTTTTGAAGATATGAAAATGAAATTGTTCATGTATTCTTTAGATGAAGATGTTAGAGTTTGGTACAGAAAAATACCTCATGGTATCATATCTTCCTTAAAGAGATTTCACATAGCCTTTAATCTTCTTTGCAAAAGATTATATCCATCGGGTGCTCTGTTTGAAGATTGTTGTGCACATTTTAATGTTGAATTTTTTTTAGGTAAATGATCCTACTAAATATATTTGTTGGGCTCCACTCCAAGAAGTATCTACTCACATCGAGAAGCATCACCGAGTGATCAAGAAAGAGAAGATGGAGACATCATCGAGTTGCAAACAAACCCTCAGAGATCTTATTCTGCCAAATTGTGTGATTCTCCTTCTTATGATTCATATGAATATGATGGGATGTTGAGCAATGCAGGACTACAACAGTCCTAGTCATGGGACTATGCACAAAAAGAGGAGGCCCACTAGGAGGTTAACAAGGAGGCTCCAGTTTACAATTCACATCCTTCACCTAGAGAACAAGTTCAAGAACCTTCTCCAGTCTATGATTCAGATGATTCAGAGGAGGATGAGATGGTTGCAGATTTTCAAAGGGATCTGCTTACAAACAAGTGGGGAGAATATTACCAACAACAACTCCTTCAAGAGGAGCCCAAAGTTGAAGGGCCAAGCAATGCCTGTGGCTGCTTGTTGCAGAAAGATTCCTCCCTAGAAACTGTTCAAGAAAGGGAGACAACTATAATTTTTTCTCATTAGTTACATGATCCAATAGCTGACTACATGCCATATATATTTGGCCTGCAACAATGTACATCAATTCCAAGACCAATTAGAAGGTTCACGGAGGAGATTAAAAGAACTGAGCATCAAATCTCAGTTTAGGGGCAGTGGTGCATGCCTGTTTTAATTATTGACTTTCAAGAGAACAATGGCATAAGATCTAGTACTCAGATGCTTGGATGGTACCATTGAAAGGTTGAACTCACTTGGGTGAATTGGTCCCTATCCATAATTAGGAGTTGTATATAAATAATATCACTATCTTAGCATTTAATTTCCAGTTGTTAGAGTTTCTATTTATGTATTTCAATATTATGAAGAAAGGACGCCCAACAAATAAAGTTCCATGGAGATTTTATGGTTTTATAGGTTCAATGCATTTTTGACTCCATGCCTAATGGTGAAGGCTACTAGTTTGTAGGTTCGCAACACCTTGCCATCAAGGAACTGTCCCCAATTATAGCCAATGTTGTCACTTACTGCAAAATGTGTTTTCAGCTGTCCAAAGAGTAAATGAGCAAAAAATTTTGCAGTCATCTTCCAAACCTCAAAAGGATTCAAAGCCAAAATCATACCCTCTCCATTGGAAATATTTATGAGTAAGCTTTCCAATGATATGTGGAAGTCCAAAAATGGACTCCTGGATCAAACGTTATGGTCTTCTGAAGTTTCAATGATTGAAGCCTTGTGAAGGAATATTAGAATATCATAGATCCCAATATCGGAGGTCCTTCGACATCGCAGATTGATGATCTCACACTATAGAATCTAGCATATCAGCGACCACATATCGATGATCGCACATCGACACATTGGAACATCGAAGCTCGGAAGAGATAGACGCATCAAAATATTGCAACTTCAAAATGTGTGAACCTTTAAAAATTTGCGATATGAGAAAAGTTCTAATAGTGTTAAAAACTATCAGGGACAGCTGATAAGGATTAACAAAGGATTTCCATGAAAAACCAAAGGCGGATGGGCCCTTTTCTCTCTCCTATAGCAGGACATATGGCAGAAAATGATTGGTTCTGATAAGCTACACGTGGCAACATATGATTGGCTCTGATAAAGACATGTGCCAACCTATGATTGGTTCCGATAAAGCTACAGTGGCATCTGACATTAGCATGATGTTGCAGTATGAAAGGACACATGGTAGATATTTTTCACATTTTGACAGGGCATATGGGTGAAAATATGGGCGAGATGTGTCAGTACTCATGAGGTTCCACGTGGAAGTGATGACATCATATCAGAGGTCGTATATCAAAGAAGTGGGAATATCGCAACTCCAAATTTATTTCCCCGATTGGAAACCTTTGATGAGAGGGGCTCTGATATTTGGCTAGCACGTGGTCGAGAAGAGTTTAAATAACCAAGGTGTGCAAAGCACTTACAAAGGAAAGATGCCCTCTTGGCAGGAAAAAAATGCCCTAGCGCCTTAAGGCTAAGCAGTGGGTCACAACCCTTGGTCCTATGATGAGAAATGCAGTTAGGAGCTAAACAAAAGGGGCCAAAGACATTAGAACACATTGTTTTTATAATGTATCTTAAGAATAAAGTTCCAATAAGGCATAGCTCTGATATAAAATTATGGCTATAATACAAGGCATATAAGACTCTGATAGAGAAAATTTGTAGAGAGTTATATGATGGATGATCCGATAGCTGTGATTCCGTGACACCACTAAGGCCACCACAACTGACTACTCCCAACTCTAGAAAGTGGGAAGTTCAAGTAGTTAAGAGGAAATTGATAGGAGAATTGGCCGAGTAGATGAAGAATATCATCGTGGCAGAGATGTCGCCTGATCAGTGGCTGTCATAGGAACGACAAGGAGATATTTTCCTCTATCATCATTTAATTTTCGTTTTGTCTTTCATTCTGTAATTTCTACATTTTCAAGAAAGGAATCAAATCCTTTTTAATCATTTAGGCAGAAGAGCCATCGTATATCGAGAAAGCTAGTTGATCAGGCAACTGGAGCTCAGGCTGAGATATTTTGTAACTGTTTTTCAAGCTCTCCCTCTCCTTATTAAAAGAGTGATGAAACACTTAACATAGGTTCCAGAATTCTGCACCTAAGAGGCCAAAATTATGTGGTTCCACTTTGGTTCAATTTACTGTTCATGAGGTCCTTGGGCTGATACAATTACTAAATGTAATGGACTGGTGATTTGGACTCCATCTTGAAGGTTAATGAAATTGTTTTGTTAATTCCAATTAGAGCAATGACCAATATGTTTCCCCTTTGTTTATCACTGAATGTATGTATTTCCTCCTTTGAAATAGTTTAATGAAGCTGTTGGTATCACTCTCATTCATGTTTGTATATTTGCTTCTAATTAGTAATAGTACAGGTGTTAACTACATATTTACTTATGTTACCTATTAGCCTATAGTACCTGTAATGTGCACAGATTTACTTAATGGTATTTGGTGACAAATGTGTTCATGATGCATAGAGCTTGGGACCTTAATTAGCGCTCCACTATTTCTACGTTTTCACCTCCTCATTCTTCTATATTTCTGTTGGAACTTGTTGCTTAGGATTGTGTGTTTTGTCCAGCCCTCTGCATAGATTTCCCTCCTTTCCTTTCTATTTTTCATATATAATACAATGCCAATATTAAGTTACCTATTGTTGTGTGTCAGCCACCAGAATCAAGACATTTCTCTTCGAGATTAGCCATATTTACCCCATGAGTATTTAGATCTATGTGTTTGCTTCAGATTACTTTGATGAAGGACTAATGAACCAAGCCCTTGAATTATCTCTTTTCAAACTACATGATATATGGAGTGCAATGAAAATCCCTACTGGTAATTTTCAAAAGAACTCCTCTTGGATGCCCTAGGCATTGGTCTCCTATCAATCCAAATGTTGTCTCTAGGAGGCTTCTATATATTCTAAAGCACTTGTGTGACAGGAGATAGAAAAAGCTACAACACATTGAAGATAGTCATAGTGTTGAGGTGGTTTCTTGTTCATTCCATGAACCTAGCCTTGAATTTCCATGTTTCATACACACATGCCTTTAGTACCAACAAGAAATTGAAGAGTTAAACATTCATAAGTGGGTGAGGCCCACATCAACATGCACTGGTGGAATCCTAACCTAGTGGAACTGTGTCGCATGGGATGTCTATTGCCCATTGGCCACAAATTGCATGTTCATGAAGTTGTTGGAGGCTAATCCACATGTCCTAACGCCATTTAACTGCGATAAAGGAGAGGGGTGAGGACTAGTGTAACCTTAAGTTTGGAACTTGCCTACTGTTGTCATTGCTACACCTTCCAACTTAACACACTCGCTGGTGGATGATGGGCCGACCCAACCAAGCGTTTCGACACAAAACTTTACCTCTGCTCATTTCCCATTGTCCCATCTCCTTTGTTTAACATTGAATGTCATAAGCGACGATACCAACAAGCAACCTAACATGGGCCTAGCCAACAGACGTATTATGTTGAGTTGTTAGGCTTACATGGAGGCCACATGGGTGCCACATGGACATCTTATTGATCCAAATTGGATCCTAAAAGCTCTCTAAGTTTTCATGATTATTTCAAATTATGCTAAAAGATTCAAGTCTTAGAAAATATCGAAGCTATCTGAAGGAATCCTCGTAACAATTGCAGTTGTGGCCAGCGTGAACCAACGAGGACCCTCGATCGAGCGCGCAAATCGTTGGCCCATGGTAAAGCGCAATTGCACAAAATTGGAAAAACCTGAGTCAAATTCAGGAAACAGAGGCGGATTCTTTAGAGCGTATCGCACGGCGTCCCCCTCAGTGAAGGAAAGCCATGAAGCGCCCAGACCCGAAATTGCTATAAAATTCGGAAAAGTAACTGTTTTGGTTTTGTAGTGCGGGATTCCCCAAACTGGCAGGATATCGGAAGGCTTCGAGGCAGTAAGTAGTTTTGACTGAGTCCCGCCCGATGCCACACATCGAGTGACATGCGTCTGGCAGATGAGAGAGAAAACCGCCCGCATCGGATGGGTAAACACCATGTGACTTGTTTGCCCGATATGAAGGATGACCATAGGATCTGGGGGGCCCATATCAATGACATAGATGCGTCCCGATGACTGACCAGATTTGACAGGTCAAAAAAACAAGATGATAGGGGATTTGACGTCTGACGTGGATGATGATTTGGCAAATGATTCATGATTCACAGACGATCTTGAAGCAAACAGATTTAATGACCATTCGAATATGATTCAGGGAATTTGACACCCAGTTCGTTAGCAAAACAGGTGGCCACCTCCATGTGAGGTGTTACCCAATGATGATGACGTAGAGCAGAGGAATTTGAACGGAAAGAGGAAAGGAAACCAGAAGGTTGGGAAGTGGAAATGAGCAATCAAATAATAGACTGGCTTTAAAGCCATGAATTGACTCAAGCAGAAGAAGAGACAAACAATGAAGAGACGCAGAAAGCTAATAGCAGAGAATAGAGAGTAGAAGCCGAGCTGAACTGAAGGCAGCATCGAGCCAGATAGAGCCAAAGAGAAATAAAGAGTCTGTGTACTCCATTGAAGGCTTGAGAAGTTCAAGCAAAATCCTCGGCATAGGCCTGTTATACTACTGTGACCCTCAGAGGTCGAGTTTCAGTAAGGAGAGTCTGTGCACTCCATTCCTACTAACTTCATTCTATTTAGTGAGTCTCGAATTGAGCTCACTATTGTAAAAACTCTGCTTGAAAACATAATAGAGAGGCCACCACTAAAAGGTTGGACCAACAGACGTAGCCCAGGAGCATGGGGTGAACTCCTTATTAAACTTGTTTTGTTTACACGTTTGACTGTTATGTTTTCTTTGATTGCCTCAGTGTCTATGTATTCTAGCAATCTTATCGATCCGTTGCAAAAGTAACATAGGCACATCCATGCACATGAGTCTGTAATACCTTTCAATATTTGTCCTAGATAAATTCCAGATCAAGTGGTATCAGAGCTCTAGGTTACTAAGGTTAGAAAAGCTTGTGTTGGATTTTGTTGTTGAATGCTAACTAGATCAAAGCTTAAATTAGGAGAAGGAGAATTGGCTGAAACTAACCTAGAAATTGGAAGAGTCTATTCTAAGAGGAAAATGTCAGAAGAAAATCCCTTGGAATTAGGCCCCCAGTTCATGGATAGTTTTATGGCCCTGAGATCCATGGTGGAGGAAATGTATAGGGACTTTAAGAAACATAGAGATGAAGATTCATCAAGCTCCAAACAAGAAAAAGGAGTAGAAGAATCTCTCCTCCATGACCACTCTAAAGGCAAAGGGAAAGAAGAAAAATTTCTCACGCCTCCTAATAGCCCTTAAAATAAAAAGAATACATCTTTGATTAAATTAGATGTTAAATTTGATTTACCGATATATGATGGAGAGTTGAATGCAAAGAAGCTGGATAATTGGATCAGACAAATTAATGTTTACAGCAGAGTGCATAACATCAACTCAGACAAGAGTAAGATTCAGCTGGCCAGCCTACGCCTTGGAGGCATTTCCTTGGTATGGTGGGAAGGCAGGACACAAGGTGACATGAAGAAACATGGTAAGATTCTTTCTGTTTGGAGTGAATTTGTTTCTGCAATTAAAAAGCAATTCTATCCACTAGCCTACATGCAGCAAGCCATGATGAGCTGGCAAACTCTTCGACAACTAAAAGGGCAAAGTGTACAAGGTTACACCCAAGAATTTAAGAAAAGATCTTTGATTCTAGGAATTTCTTTAGACTCGCCTGAGACTCTATTGAAGTATATAGGTGGTCTACACAGCTACATGAGGCACACTATCCTCATGTTTAATCCCACTAGCATAGATGAGGTATCCATTCAGGCTACGCATCTAGAAGCTAGAGGTAAGAGTGGGAAACCCAGAAGTTGGGGGATCATCCAAACCCACTGCAAGCAAAAATAAGGAGAAAAGAAAACAAAAATGGAAAGAGAGGAAGACAAACACTATACATAAAAGCAAGTCTTCAAGCACTCACTGCAAGAAGGATGGGCATGATGATGAACACTACTGGGTTCTGCTCCCAGAGATGAAAACTAAGAAGTTCGAGGGCAAGAAGAAGAAGACTATTGCAGCTATTCAAAAGGATTTGGGGTCAGACTCAGGAGATGAAGCAACAATCACAACCACAGGTATAAAAGTTAAAAATTTTGAAGCATCTACTAGTAATTCTGCACAATCTACTGATAATGAAGAAAATGAGAGAAAAAGACATGAGCTTTTTCATATTCAAGTTATTTCCAATCATCAAAAGATTGATACTTTGTTTGATAGTGGCTCACAAGTAAATTTAATTTCTGAAGCAATTGTAAAGAAGTTGGGATTACTAACCACACCTCACAAGAAACCGTATCCATTAGGTTGGTTATGTTATAAAGCAAAGCTACAAGTGACTAGACAATGTAAACTTAAGTTTTCTTTTGGGTCAGCATTTGTAGATGAGGTTGAGTTAGATATAATTCCTTTGGATATATGTGGAATTGTTTTAGGAAGTCATTACTTGTATGATAGAAAAGTTATTTTCTATAGAGCTGAGAACAAGTATCTACTTGTTAAAGATAGAATCGAATATATTGTAAGAGCTCATAAGCTCAAGAATAATTATACTCTCATAAACTTAGGGCAGATGAAACGAATTGAAAATTCATGCAAACAATTTTTACTGATGGTTGTAAAGGAAAATAAACTTGATAAAACCAATGTATTTGAGGGTTGTGATGCTAAACAACAATCTGATTTAGAAAAATTTGTTTCAGAATATGATGTATTGTTTCAAGAACCTAAAGGTCTGCCACCCAAAAAGGAAATAGTGCATGATATTAATTTGCAGCAAGATGCGCCATTACCTAACATTGGAATGTATAGGTTGTCCGCTTTAGAGAATGCAGAAATCAAGAAGTAGGTATAGGAGCAATGCTAATCACGTATCGTAGGGTGTCCCCCTCAGTGAAGGAAATCCCTGAAGCACCCAGACCCGAAATCGTTATAAAATTCGGAAACATAACTGCTTCGGTTCCATAGTTCGGGATTCCCCAAACTGGCAGGATATCGGAAGGTTTTGAGGCAGTAAGTAGTTCTGACTGAGTTCCGCCCGATGCCACACATCGAGCGACATGTGTCTGGATGATGAGAGAGAAAACCGCCTGCATTGGATGGGTAAACGCCGTGCGACTTGTCCACTCGATATGAAGGATGACCGTAGGATTTGGGGGGACAAGATCAACGACGGAGATGCGTCCCAATGACTATCTGGATTTGACAGGTCAAAAAAGCAAGATGACAGGGGATTTGACATTCGACGTGGATGATGAGTTGGCAAATGATTCATGATTCACAGGCGATCTTGAAGCAAACAGATTTAACGACCATTCAAATATGATTCAGGGAATCTGACACCCAGTTCGTTAGCAAAACATGTGGCCACCTCCTTGCAAAGCGTTACCCAGTGATGATGACGCAGAGTAGAGGAATTCGAACGGACAGAGGAAAGGAAACTAGAAGGCTAGGAAGCGGAAACAAGCAGTCAAATAACAGACTGGCTTTAAAGCCATGAACTGACAGAAGCAGAAGAAGAGGCAGACAATGAAGAGACGCAGAAAGCTAATAGCAAAGAACAGAGAGTAGAAGCCGAGCTGAGCTGAAGGCAGCATTGAGCCAGATAGAGCCAGAGAGAGTCAGAGAGTCTGTGTACTCCATTGAAGGCTTGAGAGGTTCAAGCAAACTCCTCGGCATAGTCCTGTTATACTACTGTGACCCTCAGAGGTTGAGTGTTAGTAAGGAGAGTTTTTGCACTCCATTTCTACTGACTTCATTCTAATTAGTGAGTCTCGAATCAAGCTCATTGTTGTAAAAACTCTGCTTGAAAACATAATAGAGAGGCCACCACTGAAAGGCTGGACCAACAGACGTAGCCTAGGAGCATTGGGTGAACTCCTTATTAAACTTGTTTTGTTTACATGTTTGACTGTTATGTTTTCTTTGATTGCCTCAATGTCTATGTATTCTAGCAAACTTATCGATCTGTTGCAAAATTAACATAGGCACAACCATGCACATGAGTCTGTAATACCTTTCAATCTTTTTCCTGGATAAATTCCAAATCAAGTGGTATCAGAGCTCTAGGTTACTAAGGTTAGACAAGCTTGTGTTGGATTTTGTTGTTGAATGCTAACTAGATCAAAGCTTAAATTAGGAGAAGGAGAATTGGCTGAAACTAATTCGGAAATTGGAAGAGTCTATTCTAAGAGGAAAATGTCAGAAGAAAATCCCTTGGAATCAGACCCCCAGTTCATGGATAGTTTTATGGCCCTGAGATCCATGGTGGAGGAAATGTATAGGGACTTTAAGAAACATAGAGATGAAGATTCATCAAGCTCCAAACAAGACAAAGGAGTACAATAATCTCTCCTCCATGACCACTCTAAAGGAAAAGGGAAAGAAGAAAAATTTCTCATGCCTCCTAATAGACATGAAAATAAAAAGAAGACATCTTTGATTAAGTTAGATGTTAAATTTGATTTACCGATATATGATGGAGAGTTGAATGCAAAGAAGATGAATAATTGGATCAGATAGATTGATGTTTATTGCAGAGTGTAGAGCATCGACTCAGACAAGGGTAAGATTCAATTGGCCAGCCTACGCCTTGGAGGCACTGCCTTGGTATGGTGGGAAGGTAGGACACAAGATGACATGAAGAAACATGGTAAGATTCTTTCTGTCTGGAGTGGTTTCTGCAATTAAAAAGAAATTCTATCCACTAGCCTACATGCAGCAAGCCATGATGAGCTGGCAAACTCTTTGACAACTAAAGGGGCAAAGTGTACAAGGTTACACCCAAGAATTTAAGAAAAGAGCTTTGATTTGAGGAATTTCTTTAGACTCACCTGAGACTCTGTTGAAGTATATAGGTGATCTACACAGCTACTTGAGGCACACTATCCTCATGTTTAATCCTACTAGCATAGATGAGGTATCCGTTCAGGCTACACATCTAGAAGCTAGAGGTAAGAATGGGAATCTAGAAGTTGGGGGATTATCCAAACCCACTGCAAGAAAAAATAAGGAGAAAAGAAAACAGAAATGGAAAGAGAGGAAGACAAACACTGTACATAAAAGTAAGTCTTCATGCACTCACTGTAAGAAGGATGGGCATGATGATGAACACTACTGGATTCTACACCCAGAGCTAAAACCTAAGAAGTTCGAGGGTAAGAGGAAGAAGACTGCTGCAGCTATTCAAAATGATTTGGGGTTAGACTCAGGAGATGAAGCAACAATCAAAACCACATTTATAAAAGGTAAAAATTCTGAAGAATCTACTAGTAATTCTGCACAATCTACTGATAATGAAGAAAATGAGAGAAAAAGACGTGAGCTTTTTCATATTCAAGTTATTTCCAATCATCAAAAGGTTGATACTTTGTTTGATAGTGGCTCACAAGTAAATTTAATTTATGAAGCAATTGTAAAGAAGTTGGAATTACTAACCATACCTCACAAGGAACCGTATCCATTAGGTTGGTTATGTGATAAAGCAAAGCTACAAGTGACTAGACAATGTAAACTTAAGTTTTCTTTTGGGTCAACATTTGTAGATGAGGTTGAGTTTGATATAATTCCTTTGGATATATGTGGAATTGTTTTAGGAAGTCCTTACTTGTATGATAGAAAAGTTATTTCCTATAGAGCTGAGAACAAGTATCTACTCGTTAAAGATGGAATCAAATATACTGTAAGAGCTCATAAGCTCAAAAATAATTATACTCTCATAAACTTAGGGCAGATGAAACGAATTGAAAATTCATGCAAACAATTTTTACTGATGGTTGTAAAGGAAAAGAAACTTGATAAAACCAATGTATTTGAGGGATGTGATGCTAAACAACAAGCTAATTTAGAAAAAGTTGTTTCAGAATATGATGTATTGTTTCAAGAACCTAAAGGTCTGCCACCCAAAAAGGAAATAGTGCATAATATTAATTTGCAGCAATATGTGTCATTACCTAACATCAGAATGTGCAGGTTGTTCGCTTTAGAGAATGCAGAAATCAAGAAGCAGGTACAGGAGCTTCTCAAGAAGGGGTTCATCAGACCTAGCACATCACCATGTGGGTCTCCAATTATTTTGGTGAAAAAGAAAGATGGCTAGTGGAGAATGTGCATTGATTACCGAGCACTGAATAAGATAACGATAAAAAATCGTTATGCCCTTCCTCGCATAGATGATCTATTGGATCAATTGAAAGAAGTTGTTTATTTTTCCAAGTTAGACTTGCATAGTGGCTATCATCAGGTCAGAGTTGCAGACCAAGATGCTTGGAAGACTGCTTTCAAAACAAAGCAGGGATTGTATGAATGGCTGGTTATGCCTTTCGGCTTAACTGATGCTCTTGCTACTTTCATGAGAGTAATGAATGATGTACTCAAATATTTTCTTGATGATTTTGTTATTATATATCTGGATGACATTCTTATATTTATCAAAACGTGGGAAGAACATTTAAAGCATGTTAAGCAGATACTAGATGTTTTGGAAAGAGAAAAACTTAATGTTAAACTCTCAAAATGTGAATTTGGCAAAACATCTTTGAATTATTTTGGACATATAGTAGGGGGTGGTGAATTGAAGATAGATCCCTCTAAGGTTGCAATCATTGTAAACTGGCCTAAAACCAAATCTGCTACAGAGGTTAGAAGCTTCTTAGGAGCAGCACAATATTGGAGAAAGTTTATTTCTAACTTTTCCTTAATTGCAGCTCCCTTACATGCTTTAACAAGATTGAACAAGGTGTTTTAGTGGGGAGGAAAACAGTAGAAAGCCTTCGACACCTTGAAAGAAAAGATTATTACAGCACCAGTACTAGCACTACCCGATCTTCAAAGACCATTTGAAATTGAAATAGATGCCAGTGACTATGCCATGGGAGCAGTGTTGATGCAGCACAATAAACCCATATGTTATCATTTTGACACATTTAATTCTATAGTAGTTAACTATCGCACATATGATAAAGAATTGTATGCATTAGTACAAAGTGTGAAAAAGTGGAAACATTACTTAATGGGCAAAGAGATAGTCATACATACTGATCATCAACGACTTCGATATCTACACTCCCAAACTAAGTTGCAACAATCAAGACACTATAGATAGATGGGTTTTCTACAATAGTTTCATTTAGTCATCATATACAAAAAGGGCATACACAATAAAGTTGCAGATATGTTATCTAGACCAATTATAAATGCATCTACTATACTTCAACGTAATTTAGTATTGCATGAGAGCTACATTGAACAATATGCTCAAGATATAGATTTTAAAGATGTATATGCCACTTTAAGTCAAGGCAAACGAGTAGAAGAATTGGATTATCATATTAAGGACCAACTCTTGTATCACTATGCAAAGCTATGCATTCCACAAACTGAAAGAGTAAAGATAATTCGAGTAGCACACACTTCTCTAATATCAGGTCACTTTGGTGTAAGTAAAACGGTTGCACAACTGCAAAGATTTTGTTATTGGCAAAAAATGAATGAGGCAGTTTCTAGATATGTAAGAGGGTGTACCATGTGTGCTAAAAGCAAGCCCAACAATAGAAAACTAGGCTTGTACACTCCACTACTAGTTCCTTCTCATCCTTGGGAAAGTGTTTCCATGGACTTTGTTGGAGTACTGCCTCAATCTAGGAAAGGTCATGACTATTTATATGTTGTTGTGGATAGGTTCAACAAAATGTGTATTTTAATACCTTGTAACAAACAGATTACAGCTGAACAAACTGCAAAGTTGTTCTTTCAGCATGTATTGGTTCATTTTGGATTACCCACTTCCAAAATATCTGATCGAGATACCTGATTTGTTGGGAAATTTTGGTCAAGTTTGTGGGAATTGATGGAGACCAGGCTAAAGAAAAGCACAACTTTTCATCCGTAAGCAAATGGTCAAACAGAAGTGGTCAATAGGATAGTGATCCAGTTGCTCAGAGGCTATTGTAGCAAGCATCCCAAACTTTGGTATGAACATTTATGTTATGTGCAACATGCTTACAAAGAGATCTCGTTTTGAGACCTGTTTTGGTTTCACACCAAGGTCTCCCTTGGATTTTGTCTTTGGTAAAGACATAGTAGTTTATGGACATAGTGATGTGGACAAGGCAACCAAGTTCATTGAAAAAATCCAAGAGATTCACCAGGCAGTACAAGAACAGATGGAAAAGAGCCAAGCCATGTACAAGGCAAGGCATGACAAGCATCGGATGGAGCATAGTTTCCAGGTTGGTGATCAAGTCTGGCTGTATATCAGCAAAGACAAAATGCAAGGTGAAGGTAAGAAGTTGAAGCCAATATGGTATGGACCTTTCAAGATACTTGAGAAAATTGGTGAGAATTCTTTTCGCCTTGATCTACTAGCTTACATGCACATCTACTCAGTTGTTAATGCAGATAGCTTGAGACTATTTGAACCTTCATTAATTGAAGATCCCGAAGAGTAGAGTCAATTTCCTTCTATTGATGATCTGTTACCTGAATATCTTAATGAGTTGCAGGAAGATCAATTCTTGAAAAGAAGGTAAGAACTACACGTAGAGGGGATGTTGAGTACCTTAGGATCAGACTCAAAGGTTCAAAGCCAAGCGGTGGGAAATGGATAGAAATTAAGCAAGTGAGGAAGTATTACCCTCACTTGATTGATGCTTGAAAGAAAACCAACTTTTGGTGGTCCAAAATATTTTTCAGTGGGAAGTCCGTGATCCAAATTGGATCCTAAAAACTCTCTAAGTTTTCATGATTGTTTCAAATTATGCTAAAAGATTCAAGTCATAGAAAAGATCGAAGCTATCAGAAGGAATCCTCATAACAGTTGTAGTTGTGGGCAGAGTGGAGCAATGAGGACCATCGGTTGAGCGCGCAGACTATTGGCCCATGGTAAAGCGCAATGGCACAAAACTAAAAAAATCGGAGGCAAATTCGGGAAACAGAGGCCGATTCTGATACGCGATTAGCGTTAATCGTGTATCGCAAGGTGTACCCCTCAGTGAAGGAAAGCTCCGAAGCGCCCAAACCCGAAATTGCTATAAAATTCGGAAAAGTAACTGTTTCGGTTCCATAGCGCGGGATTCCCCAAACCGGCAGGATATTAGAAGGCTTCGAGGCGGTAAGTAGTTTTAACTGAGTCCCACCCAATGCCACACATCGAGTGACACATGTCCAGTGGATGAGAGAGAAAATCACCGGCATCAGATGGGTAAACACTGTGCGACTTATTTGCTCGATATGAAGGATGACCGTGGGATCTAGGGGGCCCAGATCAACGACGGAGTTGCGTCCCGATGACTGACTGGATTTGATAGGTCAAAAAAGAAAGATGACAAGGGATTTGATGTCTGACGTGGATGATGAGTTGGCAAAGGATTCATGATTCGCGGGCGATCTTGAAGCAAAAAGATTTAATGGCCATTCGAATATGATTCAGGGAATCTGACACCCAATTCGTTAGCAAAACTGGTGGCCACCTCCTTGCAAGGTGTTACCCCAGTGATGATGACACAGAGTAGAGGAATTTGAATGGACAGAGGAAAGGAAACTAGAAGGCTGGGAAGCGGAAATGAGTAGTCAAAGAACAGACTGGCTGTAAAGCCATGAACTGACAGAAGCATAAGAAGAGGCAGACAACGAAGAGACGCAGAAAGCTAATAGTATAGAACATAGAGTAGAAGTCGAGCTGACCTGAAGGCAACATCGAGCCAAAGAGAGTCAGAGAGTCTGTGTACTCCATTGAAGGCTTGAGAGGTTCAAGCAAACTTGTCGGCATGGGCCTATTATACTACTGTGACCCTCAGAGGTCGAGTTTCAGTAAGGAGAGTCTGTGCACTCCGTTCCTACTGACTTCATTCTGCTTAGTGAGTATTGAATCAAGCTCACTGTTGTAAAAACTTTTCTTGAAAACATAATTGAGAGACCACCACTGAAAGGTTGGACCAGGAGATGTAGACCAGGAGCATTGGGTGAACTCCTTATAAAACTTGTTTTGTTTACATGTTTGACTATTATGTTTTCTCTGATTCCCTCAGTGTCTATGTATTTTAGCAATCTTATCAATCCGTTGCAAAAGTAACATAGGCACATCCATGCACATGAGTCTGTAATACCTTTCATTCTTTGTCTTAGATAAATGCCAGATCACTTATTGACATGGCTTCTTTTAATAGGCCAAAAATTTAAATGAGTGTATTTTTTTTTCAAGGAAAAATCACAACTTTATATTCATAAAAATAAAATGTTATATAGAGTAGATGCACAAAGTTCATTCAAGAATTGTCCCCAGGGACCAGTGCATGTGCATTAAGCACTCATTGTATCTAGCAAGGAAAATTTTAAGGATGGAAAATTTTCTTGAAGTTTAAAAACATTAGCGAATCTCACTAATCCATAATATGCAAACTATAAAAATTTTATTGATATATTTGTAAACTTATTCAAATTTATAATGATTATATATATATAGTCTCTATATAATGTTGGCGATTTTTAAGGTAAAATAATTTTATATTCTAAAATTTGGGCGAATCATCTTTTATAAAAATTGGAAATTGGCGAATCTTTTTTGTGGAAAAATCATGGAAAATTAGCCCATTGTTCGAACATTAGCCCCTAAAATTTTCCATGGTACTATCTAGGCTACCAAAAAAACAAATTACATTTGGCTAGATAAATGGTTTTTTCCTTTTTCTTTCGGGATTTTTGCCGAACCCCAAGTGATGGAGTAGTTATAACAATTGCCAACTAAGTATTTCTTTAAATGTTTGGGACTTCTTTATCTGAATCTGAGTTCTCAATACATGAGATCGCTTAGTTCCACTTGGGCCTTGATTTTTGCTATTTCCTCATGTTGGTTCTCAAGAATCGAAACCACTGCTGAGTTATTGGGAATCTCTGCCTGTTTGTTTTGATCCTTCTGATTCTCTTCTCGCTCCTTTTGAGAACCTTGTTGATTTTGTCTTTGGATGTTGTTGGGTCTCATCCATTTCTTCATCCTTATCATCTAAAGAAGGAGGATCTGGTAATTTCCATCCTTTTTTCTTTTGCAATCTTTTCTTTGTCTTTTTCTTTGCTTGTTTGCATGTGTTTTGCAAGTTCTCGGTTTGATGGCAGATCTGACATCTAAAAGTGGTATTTTCAAAATCTAACCACTATGTCCACTTGAAGTCTTGATGTGTCAGGTGAATACAATTAGCAATTCCTTTTCTTAAATCCATCTCCACACATATGCATGCAAAAGTGAAGATACCTTTGTCCATTCTTTCTCGATCCATCTTTAAGAACCTTCCCAAAGAGTTCCCAATGCCTTCTAGGACTTGGTGGTGCTAAAAGGGGAGCGGACGATTATGTAACCTTACCTTGATCAGAATTTTTGTAACCACCATTGAGTTGACATCAAAACTAGGAAACCATGGGGTTACAAAGAGACTCGCCCTTCCCCAAAACCATGGTCCTTCATTTATGACATAATCAAAGTCTTTCTTCTTATCAAACTGAACCAAAAAAAGACCTTTTGCACATAGATAAATGTCACATTCTATGGTCCCATTGAGGTAGATCCACTCATTAAGATCTTCATATTTGGGCTAGAAACCATTAAATCAACATATGATATATTTTTCTTGCAAAATAGTAAAAGGACCACTTACTTCTGGTAATTCTATGGACAAATTTGGGATTTTCTCTATCTTCTCTATAATGTATGGACCTCATATTTTCATATTTGGGTTTTGTTTGTCCTGTGTGGAAACATTCCCTCTTAGTGCATCCTTGAATGCGACCGAACCCTTTCCAGATGAACATGATCCAGGTGGAATGCTCACTCTTGGGGCACCACCTTTCAGTCTTAAATTTAGGATAATTGTGGCATTTATTTGAATACCATAGTATTTCAAATGGACCACATACTGCAAAACTTTTCCTAAAAAAACCAAACTTTGTAAAAAAGCATGAATACCTGTAATATTTTGGACCTCTTCTTTCAATCTGTCACTAAATCCATTCCCTGAACCCTTAGCATGGTCAATTTTCCAATTATGGTTTTGATAAAAACCTGAACCAACTCCTCTAGATTTGCACCCTGTGATCTTCCTTCTACTTGTCTCTTCTTTGGATCTAAACCTAAGCAATGGATATGAGTTTTCTTATGAGAAGAGGAGGCTCTACACCATGCAAGATGTTTTGGATCCTTGATGCATGTAGGAATCCAAAAATAAATCATCAGAGATAGAGGAGACAAATGAAAAGGGTTTTCACGACAACCTTCGTTGTCCACAAATGCAGCCCAATAACAAATCCCCATCATATTAATGACTCCCAGTTGCATGAGTTATTTAGTGGAGGAATCGAAGACCTGTCAATCTACCTTCCTGACCAGGAGTTTTATCTCCATAATGTGTATTCCCCAATCGACATCATGAATCTAGCCTCGTTCGATTATGTGAAAAATTGAATAATTTTCGAAAGTGTTTGAGGGATCTCGATCTATTGAAAAAGAAAGCCTGAACCACTATTTAACTAACCACAAAGGGCCCAACTCCCTGTGTTTGACCAAATCCTCAGAGCGCTGTAAGAAGAAATCCATTCGATCACCATACCTCACAAATCGAAAATATTTGCGCAGAGAGAAAGAATCTCGCCTTCTTTAACTGGTGTGTGCAACGAATATCTTGATCCAAGGTAACAACCGTTAAAGAATGTAATGGGAAGCATAGAGGAACTTAGATCGCTGCAAATCTACCCAGATCCAACCTCGGTCTAGAGTTATCACCATCCCAGAAAATATTTTCCGTTGTCTATGGTGTTCCTATTGTCAATGAAGCAAGGTTGTAACCCTCAACGGTGTCGAACTATAAACTACCACAAACAGTTGAAACCCTAGACAGATGCGACCACTCCATATTCATCCTTGGATGGCTTGGATATGTTATTTCATGAGTGTAATTTTGATCTAGGCGTTGGTTCGAGATAAATTTTATATCATTGAAAATATTTAAACGAGTTAAACATAATTGCAATATCATAATTAATTTTTTTAGACATTGAATATTGAGATTTTTGGTAACTCCATCTTCATAACAAATCTTGGGGATCATGTTTGAACAATTAGTTAACCCTCCCACAACCTAGGTGCCTATGGGGGTGGGAGGTAGTGCCAAAGTGGTATAAGGAAGAAGGTTCAACGATGGACTTGAGGAGGCTTACCCAGACACATGGGATACACATTTAAGTTGATAGTTTAATTTCTATATACATGTGTGTATTGATTTTAGATTATAGTTGATGTGATTGTTGGTTGGGAAGATTGCTAGTATGTTATGTCATTTTCTAACCTATGTACTAACATGTGATTTGAATTGGCATCTAGTTTTAGCTTTGCACACTTATTACAAATATATCAAGGTGATGACTAAATATATTTAATTTTGTTTGATTTAGATGAAATTCACGTATATGTAACAACACATAGAAAGAGAGAAATAAGAAGATATGAACTCCAACAAGAAATAAAGGAATGAGCAGAAAAATGGTAGAGTACAACATGCATAGATCTTATCATCATTTGGAAGAGGACTCAATGGGAAAAAGGTCAAATAAGAATTCCCCTGATTGGATAGAGACCCTCAAGATTTTTAGAGATAAATTGAGAATTTTCAAAGAAAATAATGAAAACACTGCCAGAGCACAAGAAATACAAGCAGAGGTGAATGTAGTGATTTTGTAGAGCTTATCAAACCTACAAAGGAAAAAACAACATGAGCCTAGTGCCAACTATATAGGAAGGCACAATTCCAAGCAAATTCCATTTTAAACGTGGAAACACAGATTGGAGACTTATAGGGAATAAGGCAACAAGTCAAAGAAAAGATGTAGACAGGGAAGTGAAGACATAGTGAGGGGAGAAACTCCACTTAGCACTCTAGAAAGAGTGTTAAGTGGTCATAATCAGTTTTCTAGTGTTGCAACTATAAGACACCACCAACAAAGGAAAAGTGAGAAGAGCTCAATTGCAGAGGAGTTCAAGAAATAAAATATCATTAACTTTGATGGATAAATTAAGAAGGCTGAAAAGGTAGACTCATGGCTATTGGGAATGAAGAAATAATTTAGAGTACACAACCACCATGAAAACATGAAGGCCAGATTATCCATTTTCATCTTGAAAGGCAAGAGTGATGGATGGTGGGAGGATTTGAGAAATATCGAGGGAATTAGAGAGAAAGAACTGTCATGGGGAAAGTTTGATAAATATTTCCATGAGAAGTACTTTTCTTAAAGGTACTATGACAAGAAAATTAAAGAGTTCCACGAGCATAAGCTAGGGTGGCTTACCATGGAGATTACACCAACAAATTCTTAGAACTATTGAGATATGTGTTGTACATCAAAGATGAGAAGGTGAAGATTCAAAGGTACCTTAGTGGGTTACCACAAGCTTATTGAGACAAGATTGAGTTTGATGAGCCAAGAACCTTGAAGGGAAATATCCGGAAGCCCAAGTATTTCCATGATCAGTCCAAGCATAAGGCCAAGTTTTGAATAGAATAGAAGAATATGGAAATAAACAATTTAAAAGAGAGAGGAAAAAAATCCTCATGATGCAAGCAAGAAGGGAAAAATGTGAACTTCACCACTCCTACTAGGGGTGAATTCAAACGGAATTTCACTACTGCCAATAGATATATTCCTGCTAAAACATTGAGAGAAGAGGTTGAGGGGTTCAAGGGAAAGTTGTTACAATTTTTGGGACGTGGAGAGAACCACAAGCTGAAGGTTTATCTGCTTCAACAACATAACAACATGAAGTTGCATAATATTCAAGAGGCGGTGATGGTGAACGATTTGGCCTAGAGTGTGCCTCGAATTTATGTGGCATTGTATAACAAGAAAGTAGATCATTAGGCCTCCGTGATTGAAATGGAAGGTACGATCACAAACCAAATTGTTTCAATTTTAATAGACCCAAGTTCTAATTTCAACTATATCAACTTGAAGGTCACAGAGAAATTTGCTTTGTAGAGGAAAAATCATGAGAAATCATGGTTGGTCTACCTGACCGTGAGAGCTGAAAGGAGCGTGATAGACTAAGTGGAATTATGCCCCATGAAGCTAAGTGACATGTCCACTACAATCACCCTTAACTTCTTATTGTTGGGCTTGTATGATATTCTAATTAACATGGAGTAGTGGCCCATAGAATCGTAAGGTGGAATGCTATAACAAGTCATTGGAATTCCACAATGATGAGGATGAAGAGTTAATACTTTAGGGAATGAGGAATCTTGTGTCATTCATGCAACTATCGATGCTATAGGTAAAAAAAAATTGCCAAAAAGGGTGTGCCTTGTTCGTGGTTAAGGTGATCAATGAGTCAGGAAACATCGAGGTCAAAATGGAAGCTCACCCTGTGTTAAAATAGTTCAACGATATATTTATAGAAGAAATACTAAGATTGCCACTTAGGAGATAACTCAATTCTTCCATTGAGTTACTCCCTAGATCAGTGCTAGTCTCAAAAGCCCCATATTGCATGAGCATTCCAAAGCTAGTAGATCTAAAATTACAACTGAAAGAAATGTTGGATTAGTGGTATATCAGGTACAATGTGTCACCCTTGGGATCCCTAACACTATTTGTGAAGAAAATTGATGGCATGCTGCAATTGTGCATTAATTATTGGCAGATGAATAAAGCCACATTGAAGAGAAAGTACTCATTACCCAGGACTAGTGACTTATTAGATCAACTAAGAGGGGTTGCAGTGTTCTGAAAAATAAATTTGAGATATGGTTATCATCAGGTTTAGATTAAGGATGAATACATCCACAAGACAACCTTTAGGACAAGGTATGGGCACTATGAGTTTGCGGTGGTACCGTTTGGGATCACAAACACCCCAGTCATAGAATTGCCAAAAAATTCCAAGCAACATGATGCCATTATGGTAGCAGTGGACAAGTTGAGTAAGGAATCTCATTTTATAGCTGTCAAGTCCACCCACAAACCTATTGAAATAGCTCAAATTTTCATGAAGGATATATTTAGATTGCATGGCATACCCAAGAAGATCATCTCATATCAGGGTTCCATGTTTACTTTTAATTTTTGGAAGTTACTGTTGCTGGTTTTGGAACCCAACCAACCTTTAGCACAACATATCATCCTTAGATTAATGGCCAAACCTAAAGAGTGAATAGAATTGTCGAGGACATGCCGAGAATGTATGTCATGCATCAAGTAAAGAGGTGGGAAGAGTTATTTTCATTAATTGATTTTGCATACAACGATGACTATTAAGAGTCATTGAAGATGAGACCTTTCAAGGCATTGCATGGAAGAAAATGCAACACACCTATTAGCTAGGATGATCTAGTGAACTGTGTGTTTATTTAGACATACTTGTTTAAGGAAATGGAGCAAGAAGTGCTCAATATTAGGCAAAGATTACAGAAAACCTATGTTAGGCAAAATAACTATGCAGATCAAAAGAGAATGCATAAGGATTTCCAAGTAGGAGATCATGTATGCCTCTACATCAGACCAAGGAAGAGCTCACTAAAAGTGGGGTCTTGTGCTAAGTTGGAACCCATATTTTGTGGACCATATCAAATTTAGGAAAGAGTGAGGTCAATGGCTTATTGATTTTCCTTACCACCTACAATTAAGGAGCATTATGTTTTTCACATTTTTTTGGTTAAGAAATATGTACATGGCACTAATCATATTGTTGATTGGTCTATGATATAGGTGGAATCCGAGAGACAATTCCAACCAAAACCACTGTGCATCTTGGGTTGGAGACATATTGTGCTCCATAATCAAGTAATAGAGCAGGTAAAGGTGCAATGAAATCACTTTGGACCAAATGAAGAAACCTAGGAAATGGGAAATCAAATGAGGGTATTTTACCCATTTCTGTGTAAAAACCCTGGTTGATTTTCCATGTAAAAAAAATAGAAGACCAAGGTCATTGAACATGTATCTCAAGTTGGAAGGTGGGAAAACATCCTAGTGGGGATAAATTTCAGCTTATTTATGGCTATGGAAATTGGCAAAGGCAAAGAGGCATTAATTGGCATTTATTTATTTGAAATGAAGGAAAACAAGAGAAAAGGAAGGTGAAGAGACACATGTTTGCATGAAATGGAAAATAGAGGAAAAACGAAGGAAAATGAAGAAGATAAATGCCTCAATGATAAAAAAGGCTTCTTAGAATCAATTCATGGCCTTTTGTCAATTTATCTTTGTTCTCTCATACTCTTGCACACTAAGAGCATTCTTGGAGCACTTTGGAATACATTGGATTTGGAGAAAGGGAAAAAGGAAAGTAGGAGTGCAAGGAAATAGTTGGATCAACAACTACAGCTGGATTATTTTGTAGGTAATAGGTTGCATGTGTGATTTCCTTGCTAATTCCTATATGCATGGTATATGCATGTGATCTCTTGGTTATGTGTTGTCTTTGGCATGGATATTTTCCTGGAATGACAATGGTTTTAACCTTGCCTTTCCATTTCCTGGATAACCATGGTGTTGTGGGGCTTTCCACTTTATTGTTTTTCTAATTGGTGCTCATGTTCCTTATGGCTATGGGTTGGAAAAAACACTCTGGAAGCCTTGGAACAACTTGGGTTGAGTTACTAGTCCTAGAGCCTAGGTTGGGAAAAATGCTTCGGAGCCCTTGGTGGGTTGAGCTACTATTCCCTAGATCTGGGTTGGACAAACTCTCTAGATCCCTGGAAGGTTGTGGGTTGCATTACTAGTTCCTTGAGTCTTGGAAATCTTAGGTAGAGACTGATTTGGTTGGTGTTAGCGATGTCTTACTATAGAGGTGGAACACTGTGGTTGAGGTGATTTGGCCTCTGAAATCCCTGGTTTGGTTTAGTCTTGGTTTATTTCATTAGATCCCATGTTAATGCTTGGAATATGGTGCACAAGTGATTAGGTGAAAGAGAGATTTGGTTCAACCCAATCTATGGTCAGGTGATACATGGAAGTCCCTTACTTGGTTGACATTATCATATGTTAATAAGAGCTATTTCTCTATTTTGATTCATGAATATTTGTAGTGATTATGTTGGTGATATTATGCCTGAGTTGTCATGGTTTCAATGTTGTTTATTTGTTGGTTACATGATGTATGTTATCCATGGGTCTTAACATGTTTGATGAATATATGAATGTTTGATGAATGTATGGACTAACAAGTGCTATTGTAGCTAGCTGGAGAGAGCATAGATCCTTTCTGGTGATCCTCAAATGAATATAAGAATCTTATAATCAGGTATGTATTCATAACCTGTAGCTTACATGTATGCCATCTATTTGACGAAATGTCTATTATGGATTAGGCATCTTTGGGTCAAGTTCTTGCTTGAGTTTTGATTGATTAGCATCATCAATACCCTTGATTTCATTATTGAAAGTTTCAGAAAATTCTGGGTAATGGTCTTGAGGTTGGCTTGAAAAGGTGGCATAGATCCGAGGACCGCATGCTCAGAACTAAAGATTTTAGGTCATAACTGCTTGCATCTATGCTTATGAGTGAAGTTACAACCTCATAATCGCATGGAAGTAGTGTCAAGGGTACGGTTGTGGGTCTAGGTCAGTGAAACATGGTTATAGCTCAAGGATTGACCACCTGGGGTGTTTCTTCAGCTCTTGGGTGATATGTAGTCCCTGTAGGATGTCAGTTTGTAGGCCCCACTTCCTTAACTGGAACTAGGAGGCCAAGTCAGGTTATAATGAAACTCGTCTCATGTTTACCCTGATGAGCTTGTGAATATGAGTAAATCTAGGAGGAGGTGTTACAGGGTGGTATCAAAGCAATCTATGTTCTCTTTGGGGGATATCTGATACCACATGGTAGTATTAAAGCTTTTAGGTTCAAACACTTGGACTAGATGGGTTAAATGTATATGGTTATGAATGCATAGTAGGTTAGAAATGCATCGTGGTGGTGATTTTGTAGTTTGTGTCATCATGATGTTGCTGGCATGTTATGATGCTGGTATGTTGGCTGAGATTGAGTAGAAGCTGTAGATTATTAGAGTGAGGTTGTAGCACTAGACCTTGGGGTAAGAGAAAATTGTCATACAAGTTTGTATGTTGGGCATGCATGTATGATGGTTAATGGTTGTTATATGCATTATGGTTATATACATGTATGTCATTTTATTGTTGTTATGGTTACGTGCATGATATATGCTAGTTGATCAGTGTGGTCGTATGCACGTGTCAGATAGTCATGAATGGTAGTAACTTGTTGTTATATGCATTGCGGTCATACACATGATGATTATGGTAATTCAAACTACGATCTTGATATTATATGTATCATGCTAATCTGGATTGGCCTATGTAGATGGTTATAATTATGATATTCAGGTAGGATTTGATATATTTGTGATATTGTGTCATACTAATCTAAACTGACTTATGCAGATGTGATAGCCTCCCATGAGATACATTAAGGTATGAGTTTGATTATGTCATCTATTTGATTTATCTAACATTGTATGCCTGCAAGAGATAGAAGATCAGGGATGAAGAGAAGAGTAGTGGATTGCAATTCATGTGACTCCCCTTACATCCCTAACGTGAAATCTATAGAATGGAAAAGTGGCATGATTATGTGGTATGTTTTCAAGTACAAAATGTATGAGAAATGAAAATCAAGTTTTGGCAAGTGTGGTTAAGTTTGGTGGAGCTTTGGAGATCCCATTGAAGATCGGGCCATTATAGTAGCTTCCTCCTTCTACCTCAGTGTGGAACATGGATAGTAAGGGGTTATGTTTATAGGTTGTTTTATTTTTTTATTAATTTCATGATATGAGTATGTGTCTATAAGATTGCATGAATGAATGATTTTTGTTTTATGACGAGTGTACTAACACTATATGTGTTGAAGACAACGGATATGCACTGGAGTGAAAGTGGGTGGTAGTTGTAGCATTATGACTAATGAATGTGAGTTGATTGTCGATTATGACATGGAAGTTAGTCTTGGTAAAGGTTGATTTCACTTGATAGACACGATGTCTTGATCTTTGGAACACGCGATTGACATGTGTGAATAGTTCCAAGGTAATATGCTTGGTATTAGCATGACAAGGTAATAATTGATTTTTGTATATAACTAACAGTTGGGTGATGTGATAGCACATAATAAGACTCAATTGCAGCAAGGAAAAAGGATAAAAGAAAGGAATTGGGTGAGAATTCCTTTGGTTAGGTTTGGAAATTGAAATTTCAAATGAATGAGTGCTTTGCATGATTACAGGAAGTCTTCTAAACCTTGATTTTGTCTGACATTTTGTGGATATGTGTTATATTCATGAACATGTATTTGACAGGTATAACAATTAGTCTCTAGTTATGGCTGGATTCATCAAGGAATTGGAGTCCCTTAAGAGATGATATACACATGTGTTCGATTATAAGGCAGTGTGCTTGTTACAAAAAGGTAAGCTAACCAATATATTGTTATTCTTGTTTATGCACTGATAGTTGTGTGTTTATGGCAGTATGATGTAGGAGATTGCATGGAAAAAGCGACTACCATGACATCTTGAAGAAGGTTCAGGTTGAGCTTTCCTTCGAAAGCATTGGGAACCCATGGGGTTGAGTCACGTGTTTGTTTCTAGTTTTGTTCTTTTGGTGCTTTGTGATTTCTTTGGGCTTGATTTGTAGCTTTGTTTATGTTTGGTGCATGTTCATGCCACTTTATTTGTGGTGTCATATTTCTATTCGTTTTGATGGTTTTATTCTTGTTTGTTTCTTGTTCTTTCCTTTTATGTTTTGAGGGTCTTGGGAATTGGTTGGGGAAAGATTAAAGTTAGTGGAGCTCGAGGGGACTTGAATGAAACCCAACAAGTAATGTAAGCCTTGAATGAAGCCTGGTGCATGTATAAGGGCAGTTGAAGGAGAGAATATGACAACCAGTTTTATTGGTTGGGTCCATTGAAATAATGGAAGGTGGCAGGGTAGTCATGAGAAAGGTAATAGGAAAGGTAAATTGAATGGATTTGAGGTATTAGATACCTTAGTTAAGTTGGGAATTTTTGTTCTCAATGTTGTGCATGTGATGCATGGATAAAAGGAGTTATCTTAACCTTGATCTTATGATATTTGGTAATTATGTTGTGATTGTGATTATGTTGATGTATATATATGTATATATGTATGTATTTATGTCATTGTCTGACACGTCATCAGGGATCATTCTTGTGGAAGAATGATTTTTTATGTAGGTGAATGGAATGGAGAGGTTCTTAGTTTATGAGGAATCAAGTGGGTAGAGTAGCCCTAACATATGTATGAGGTTAGTATCATGTGGATATAAATTGATATTATGTGCTTATACTATGTCTATGTTTATGTGATGGCAGGTAACGCTGAAGGATACATCAACGGTTTGAAAGCAGTGAGATCTATGACATTCTGGGACAAACATGGATAGTGGAAAGAGCCATAGACCCAAAATTTGGATTGTGGATGCACACAATAAGGCATGGGAAAGGCACTAGAAGCAAAGTTTCTTGGTAAAGGTAGTGTGGTATTTGGATGTGCAATACTGCTTTTGTGTATATGTTGTAAATGTGATGTTGTGCACATGTTGTGTAGGTAGTGTTGTGTACATGTGGTGTTGTGTACATGTTGTACATGTGATGCTATGTACATGTGGGGTTGTGTGCATGTTGTACATGTGGTGTTGTGTACATGTTGTACATGTGGTGCGTGTACATGTGGTTTTGTGTACATGTTTTACATGTGGTACTGCGTTATGTGTATTCGTTGTATCATGACATATGTATTCGTTGTGTTGTATTTTGTGTATGTATATGTATTGTGTTATACACCAGGTATAGGTATATGTGTTGTGTTGTACAACGGGTGTAGGTGTATGTATTGTGTGGTGTTGTACGCTATGTGTGGGTATATGTGTTGTGATGCACATTATGTGTACGCGATTGAAGAGAAGAAAAGGAACTGGGTGCTTGCTGGGTTTAGCAACCGATTCAATTATGGTATGGAAAGGACAAGAACAAAGGCAAAAGCAAAGATCCGATTGAAAGATAAGTATCAATATTTTATTTAAGTTTTAATTATGCATGTCATATATGAGTCTGATTTATGATGGTTACATGTAACCTATGTTTTTGATTTATGATGGTTGAGTTTTGAGCTAAATGAATGTGATATGTTTATACATGATGATTTGATCAAAGATGCTAGTTTGACTTGTTGTGACTTGAAGTAAGAAAAATTGCAGGTGTACCTTATTGACGAGCTACCAATGAGGCATGCTTTGAATTTATTTCAATTCCTTTTGATTATAATGGAAACTATATGCTTGGTATGGGAAAGGATGGAAATACCCAAGTTTGGGTGGTTGGAACTGACTGCAAGAATGTTAGCAACAATAGTGAAAGGAATTAGAACATGCAACAATATGATGGTAAATCATTGACAGCAGGGCCATTATGGGACATTAGTACCCAATAGTGTCCATTGGTTTCCATGAACATGCTATGACTGGTTTTGAGGTAGGTATATGCCTTGGTTTTTGGACCTTTTGGTGCAAGGAAGCCTTGCCAAGTGATGGATAAGATTGTTGAAAATTGGCAACAAGAAATTGCTAAAAATATAAGTGCTAAAAATAGTAGTTTGCACATCAGTGCTAGATTGGGCAACAGGGATTGAAAAATGGAAGTGCTAAAAATCGAAATTCTATTTTTAGCAGTTCAAGTTGGATTCCTATTTTTAGACAGTCCCTGGTCTAAAATAGGAAGTAAAATTCGAATTTGGTCTTACCAGCTGTTTGAATATTAATTAATTAATTCTCCATGAGTTAATTAGTTAAGGAAAATCAAACTTGAAGTCTTTGTGAGAACATGCAATAATTTCTCCACTGATTGGGGAATGTGTCCTTGAT
>APFE030077833.1:113965-127019 GCA_000404065.3 Pinus taeda | reverse complement strand
GTTACTAGGTCCTCCTTCAAAGGGATAGAATCCTCCTTCAAATGGATAGCTCCTCCTAACAAGGGATTAGCTCCTTCTTTTTTGGGATGCATGAACCACTTTGGAGCGAACAATCCACGTCAAAATTCCTTCTAGAAACATCTATAATTAACCCAAAGTGAGTTTTTTAAGATAAAAATTGCGCCTTTTGACTTTCATAGGGGTACGCATCCTCTCCTTTAAATACAGAGCGTATAAGTACGTAGGTACTCTGAACAAAAGGTGCGGTCCCACAGGTAAAAGTGAGAGAAAGTGCGGAACTAGAGTTACATTGCTTTTTGATGTCTTTCTCTCATTTCCAAAGCTTGTTTTGAAGAGTTGAGGTCTGAGACTTGCTTAGGAGGCTGGTATAAGTGGTGATAGGCCCATACCGACTGCAAATAATCAAGGTAACGATATTTTTGTATAACACGGTCGGGTGAGGTCCATCAAATTTATACATGTCTAACTTGGGTGGTCATGGATGGGATTGTTGGGGGGTACCAAAGAGGTGAAGAGACTGGCTAGACTCACCCTCACTGTTTTCATTTCCAATATATGCCTCCTCGTGTGCCTCCACCTTGCCCTTAGAGAGTGTTGCAGTTAATTCCTTCAGCTGCGATTGGATGTCTTTCAAGGATGATTCAAGGCTGTCCATCCTCTCATTTGCCATAGCTTGAGCTCTAGTTTGTACCATGCATCGAGCTAATTTACTTGAAATTTGGGATCGCCCGAATTTTTTTGGCACTAACAATTGAATGGTACCACCTTTTTCGGGGTTTTTTTGGCTAGAGTTCCCATTTTGAGTTTATAGTTCCCGTTTCAAATTTTACATTGTTTGGCCCATACACTGTTGTATGCATCATATTATTTTCATCCTAAGTAGTGCAATCTACTATAGGTTTTCCTTGGGTTAACCATCCAATCTGTAAATTTCATTTTGTTTGGATTCCATAAGATAGCTAGTCCCCATGATTTTCCTACAACATCTAGTGCTACAAATTGACATTCTCTCCAATAATAAGAGACTATTAAGCTAAATTTATTATTCACATTTATTCTCCTGTAACGTTACTATTATAGAGAGTTCCCTACAGATTCTCTCTTTGAGAAGCCTTTGTGTGTATTAGTATTTAAGGGCTCTTATTTCCATGGAAATAATCTATTAAGAATAATGTTGGGTAGAGGAAAACACCTCCATTAAGGGAGCCACTTGTCTAGAATTGATAAACGTATCCCCCGTCTCCTATGTTAACTCTTTTTTTCTTTTCCTTACACTCTTTTTATCTTCCTTCACATGCTTGGGAGCATCTTTAAAGCTTTGTGTTTATATAACAAGATTTGTTGGGGATGAGATTTATCCTTTCAAAGTCACATTCATTTTATTTTTTAACCGCAAATATGTTTGTCTAAACAATATTTTTTGTTGATCTGGTATATTTCTTGGATCCTCAATTGTCTAGTCTTTCATGAGGTATGAGAGTGTGATTTCATCCATATCCATGTCCTCTGTTGCATCAACATTCTGTATTCCCTGTACATCTAACATATCAGTTTCCTCTATTGGTGCATTCTTTGTGGATTCCTCTAGAACTTTTCTCTTATGAGCTTCCACGTTTGGTTTTCCATTGCCCTTCTCTTGATTTGTTTATTAAAAATGTACCTGATTTGAAATTTACCACTCCTCTTAAGTCAATGCCTCATAATGTTTTTTGGACTAAAGATGCTCCTTTAGTGCTACTGCATTTTGCATTAGAGGTTTTTTTAATCAAGATTGGAATTTATGAAAATCCTCACGATCCAATATATATTAATTTTCTTTTTTTCCCCTGTGAGATTCATAGGACCATCCTTGATGAGATATTTATATTCATGGCACCTACATCATCTTAACAATACAAGCTCCTAATCTAGAGGTTGTTTCCAACTTCATCATGTTAGGGGATTTTGATTGATTGTGGCAATGGCTGAGAGATATTCATATACACACATATCCTCACATACGAGGGATATCTTCATCGCTTTGTCACTTCATATATATTCACAAAAAAATGGGTCACGTTTCCAATACCTTCTAAGGTTTTCTCCTCCCAAAATTTTTTGGTAGAGACAATAAGCAAACCCAAATTAGGGCTGCTAATTTTTTTTTCCTTTTCAGGGTTGTACCTTTCTTGCCAGGATTTCTTGAATAACCCTGCATTATTGAAAAAACATGGATCGTTCTCGAATACCATGTTTCTTTCTCCCAAATTTGTAAAAATCATCGTAAAGAAACCCTTTGCTCCTAGCTAGAAATCAATGTATCCCTTCAACTGCCATATTTGTTGGATCCATCCAACCAATGCGACAACAACGTGAAGGAAATCACTACCACATCGGAAAATTTGGGCCCTGCAAAAAAATCCTAGTTTGTTTACTAATAAAATCCCTTTCCCAAATGTACAAATAATCAATATTTAAAATTTATTTAATTATTTTATGAATCATTTTTTCACATTTTAATAAAATCTCTATTTGTAGTCTTCAATTTTGCTTGTATTCGAAACATTTTCTTTTATTGTTTAATACTATGGACTTTTTCAAAAGGAGATGAGCATGGTTCTTTACTGTAATGTTTCTTTATTTATTTTTGTAATGTATTCCTTTTACTCATTATTGTCATTCTTTGATTTCTTTAAAAGGGTATGAACATGGTTTCCTGTTTTTAATGTTTCTTTTCTTATTTTTACAATGTGTCATCTTTTGTTTGTCCATTCATTTTTACAATGTATTCTTTGTCATTCTTTAAATTGTGGGTCTTCTCCTTTTTAAGTTCTTAATTTCCCCCCGGATGCGAGTGGCACTATGGAATTAAATGAACCTCATGCAAATTAATAAATCCAGGTATTGCCAGCTGCAGGGCAGCGTGGCCTCCTAGATTTTCACCTCGCGCAAGAGGAAGGTAGTTATGAAGGAAGGATATTGCAAGATTTTCACATTAATGAAGTGCGCGCTTCAACGCAGCACTGCGATTGTTATAATCATGTTGACCCTCTGTGCTCTATTCACTCCTCGCGCTCAGTATTACGGCTCTAGGCTTTGGTTTGATGTGGGTTTTGGAGACAGGCAGAAGCTTGCAATCAGAAGCAAGCTTCAGGCAGGCTCTTTATCTCCCTGGGAAAGTTTCGAACGTGCCAAGGCTCCCTACGGAAGGATCAGAATGGTGATAAGGGGTAAGCTATCCAAGGCTCTTGAATTTAGAATTGGTCATGCTGCTTTTCCGTCTCGAGCTTTCTATGTGTGTTTAATTTGGTCTTTGGGTCATTTTGGCCATACCCCTGTTCCCGCCTCTGGTCTCTCTGATCTCTCTGTGCCTTCCCCTTCGCTTGTCATAATGGTGCGCCAAATCAAGAGGAACCGTTCTGGGGGACGTCGTGGCAGCGACAATCAACATTCTGTCAGTCATTCTGGAAACCCTGCACATTCGCCCATTAATCTTACCTCCTCTCATGAGGATTTGCCTCCCTTGAGCCTTGGGCGCAAGCCTATTCCAAATAGTGCTTTCCAAACTACGCATTTCAAATTTCAAAGCAATTTGAACAGGGCTCTGATTACTGCTCACATTACCATAATCCTTTTGGAAGAAGAAAATCAAATCTCCCCTTTGTCTTGCATTGCTCCTAATCCTTCTCAAAGCAGTGAGCACTCTTTGGATGAGGGAGGTCCAGAAATTCGGCAAAATGACAAGCTTGGTCAGGAGGACATTCCACCCATAAGCATTCCATCTCTTGAGGACATTTGCCCTATTGCTGGGGAAGGGACCATAGGCGCCACAAGTCATTCCTTGGCGAACCTTGTCAGTGAGACGGATGGCAATGAAATTCTTAGGATTGGCAGCGCGTGTCTGGCTGTGGAGAAGACTCCAGGGGAGCTTATGGAAGCATAATGCCACCTGTGACCGCTTTTCTCCTTTTTGTTTTTGGTACTGATCAGATGGCCACCTCCAGGCATTTCTGCTCACAGTCAAGGTTCAACATTGTCAGTCTGCGGTTTTGGCTTCCTTCCGGGGAAGTGGTGGTCCTCTTACCGGCTGGTCTGCTAAGAATTTCTGCTTATCTGCTTCCAATGTATCTTTCTTCTTTCTACAAGTCTATCTCTGGGTATAATGTCAGTTTTCTAGATCTATGTAATTGTTATCCCCAGGTTCCTTTTGTAATGGGGCAGTTCTGCTGTGTTGAGTGCTCTCGGGCTCTGACCCCTGAAGCCTCAACTCCATGTAAAAATATTTCACTTTACAGTTAATATAATTTAGTCCTTGCAGAGAAAAAAAAAGGCTCTTAATTTCCCAACACTAGCATAAGGAGAAATGAAAAAAAAAGATGAATTTTAAACTTTAAACTGTGTAGCAAGTATAATGAAAATTTTATGCCCAGGTGAGGCATCCCAAGTGGTGACACTCGAGTTAGCGAGGATGTTGGTCCCCCGAGGTCCCGGGTTCAAGTTCTCCTTGAGTGTAAAATGTAATCCGAGGTGAACAAAAAGTGAACAATGAAAATATTAAAAAAAAAATCACTATTTCATAAAAAAAAAATGACTATTTTATATTTCTTAGATTTATAGAGATATATGTTTTCATTTAATATAAAATTAAAATGTATATCAAAATCTATTGTTATTTTAGTGAAAATTTATGTAAACAAATATTCAATAAAATTTATATGGAAAAAGTTAAAATAAGTTAAATTATTATGTGTTTAAAGATGCATTTTGAGTTTTATTTAGTTAAACACATTAGGTTGAATACACACACATATATGGAGATATGTGTTAGTTGGGCGTTGCTTAAGTGTTTGCGAGAAAAATCTTTTAACCTCCATACTTAGATTCAAATACCACTTTGTTACATGTTTATGCTTATTAAGTCATATGCTGATAAGTCAGTACAATCCATTTATGAGTTTGTTTGACATGGCCTTGTGCCCTACAAAATCTAGGGTTCACTAGGGTACCATTCTCAAAGTAAGGGGAAGTGCCCAGGCTACTTGTCAATTGGGTGTAGCTTGAGTGGTTATAAGGAATGTTATCACCCTCCCCACGAGTCTAAAATCCTAGTTTTTGACATGATTTCTCTTAGTGAGTTGATTATTGATGAGTTATATTTGATCTAATCATAAGTTGTTGGCATGAATTTGTGTCCTAGAGAATCTAAGGTTTAACTTGGGTAGGATCGTAGGAATGAGTGGAAGTGCTTGAACAATTTCCCCATAGGATGTATTACTCAAATATACATACACATGTGTATGTGTGAGTGAGAGAGAGAGAGAGGGAGAGATTATCTTGGGCATATGGCTCACTAGGAATGCAAACGTGTTCGATGAAATGGTCATTCCCCCTTTACAATGTACCATACAAGGAATTAATATACTAACCAACTTCAATCAAATGAAAAACAATAAATTTATCAAACATATTATAGAGGAGTATATTGATAAATATTTCTCTTGGGAATACTTTGATGGTGCTTCTCAAGGGGATCCATCAATAACTGGAGCTAGGGGAACAATTTTTATGGATGATTCTCACTCCCTATGATATAAAGTTGGATTACGGCAAGGTTCAAATAACTTTGTAGAATTGATAGCTCTAAAGTTTACTCTGATGTTCATGATAAGAAAGGTGTAATAAGGTTACAAATATTTGGTGACTCTTTACTTGCAATAAAGTGGATGAAGAGGAAATAGGAAATGTGAAATTTCACATTACAACATTTATAGGATATGATTTTTATCTTCAACATATTTATAGGGAAAGGAATCAAATTGCAGATGCTTTGCTTTGTTACATAATGATGGAGTTAAACTACCATGTAGCAAATGGATCATCCAAGAAGATTCTAATGAACATGTTTATGAATATAAACATGATTCTTTTGTTTAACAATATTTTAGATTAGGTTCAATGTTATAAATTGCAAAGACTTTATAACAACTTTTCTTAACTCTTAGTAATTAAGAGACTTTCACTTTCTTTTTATGTGAGGGGACTATATTAGATTTTTTTTCTCCAAAGAGACTTTTATGGTTTCGTTTCTTTTTGGGAATCCTCTTATATGAGGTCAATTTTTGTGATGTATATATAAAATCAATTATTAGGTTAGAAAGCTTTGTAGACTAGATTGTACTTCTAAGGAATTTTAATTTCTAAAAGCATTTACTCAATGTAGTTTTGTATTTTGTGAATAAAATGGTTTTTTTCAACCATTTTAAATATATATATTATTAATTATTTTAGAATATATATTATTAATATATTTTGTAATTATTATAAATTGTTCAAGAAACAAGAGAACAATGACGAGGATGATTGCCATTAACTTAAAGCAAATTTGATTTATTGGATCTCCATAAGTAAATTAATTACTCTGATTTATAGTGTTTTACCTATGGTCAAATACATTCAAAATGAAAATATCCAATTCCCTTTGATTTTTATGGGTTGGAGAGTTATAAAGTTTGATGTTATTACTTTGATTTATAGTGTTTTACCTATGGTCAAATAAATTAAAAAATGAAAATGTCTCATTTTCTTTAATTTTTATGGGTTAGAGAGTTATGAAGTTTGATGTTATTATAGATGTTTTGAAAAATAGATGTAATGTTTTTGTATGTCAAACATTCTAAGAAAAGAAAGTTTCATGCTTTATTGTAGTTATCTCATAAATTGTATAATTTCTTTCATGCTCTATCTCACTATGAGCTCACAAGAAATTGTTGTTATAGTGTAATATTTATTTTTAGTTTTTTGGGTTTGATGGCGGTAGAAAGATAAGTTTGATCTTTTAACTTTGGGATAATTATTCCTTTATAGTAATCAAATTCCTCTTAGTTTTATTCTCCCCATCGCTCCAATTTTTCTCATTAAACTTTCTTTTGATAACCCTTCTAATGATACGAGGGGTGTAAGAGTTTGTGGAATCATTTACAATATTGATGGAAAACAATAAGTAACATTTGATTATCGGTTTCGGTTAGTAGCAAATTATTGTCAAAAGAAGTTCCTTCATTCCAAAGGATAAAGCAAGTTGACTCTTTGTGGAGTAAAATCATCCTAATATTAGGACACATGGCTACAATCATAAAATACATGCATAAATTTCCGACATGAAAAGATAAGAAATTGGCTAGAATCATTAAAGGAATTGAAAAAGAGCTTAAACATTTAAACACTTTGAAATCTTTCCATGTTTTAAGGGGGTACAATAAGTGACCAAGCAAATTGACATTCAACCTTTCACTTAGTAGGAGTTCTTGGATGCAAAAGGGGTTGTTATTAGAACTAATTCCTTAAGAAGAACCATGGTTTTTATAATTCCTTGCATGATAACACACAAAAAAAACTCAATTATAGTCATTATAACTCCCCACAAGATAGCATGGATCAAATCTCAAGGCAATATGAATACATTCACATGATTGACCATCAATGGAATGCACAAGTGAGGTATCATCACATTTAACCCGCGTAACTCCAAGTCTAGCTTATGATGTGTGTGGGAAATATACAAGTTATAGTTGAGATATTGGAAGACTCATTGTTAGGGCTTGGTTACTGTAGTCTAGTTCACCTAATAGATTCATTTGGTCTCTCTTATGCCAAACCCTTTCTTGACTTGGACTTATTGTTTCCTAGTAAGATTTGATTGCTCAAGTTATTTCCCTCATAGACTATTCGATAATTTACTCAATTTGAAGTTACCTTGTGGTTTTGTTTTGGGTCCAAAGTTATTTATTTATGGGTTTTTTGGATTGTGAAGGCGTTCTTGGGTTTACTACCTTTTTAGGTTTTGGAGGATATGTTTATTTGTATGCCTCAGTTTTTTGAATGTTTGGTAATACCTCTCTATTAATTTAGTCTCTTGTGAGAATAGGGTTTTGTGTAAGAATTTATAGTGTTTGGACTTACAAGTACTTTTGAGAATTCTCCCAACTAAAGGAACATCATAAACGGGGACATTTAGGAAATTCATAGGATTCTAAGGAGACACAAGAATCTCATTTCTAATAGTTTAACCTTTTTGTTTTCCATTACTTGTAAAGTACATACTTGGGATGATGCTCACATTAAGGAATTGACGTTAATAATTGATCTAGACTTATACAGGAATGCAACAGAATACATATATACACATAAACACCGAGATACAATAGAAACAAAACTTCCTTTCATTAATATCAAAGAACTATAATATGTTTACATACAAAATGGAAATAAACTAGTTTGAGTAATGATAGCTTATCTTTGAGAAGAGATGTGGTAGCTACATGGCTCCGAACTATGTTATGATGAGGCTCGATGGCCTTTTTATCATTGAGAAACAATGAGAAACCCTAAACATCCAAAAACCTAACCCTAGGAGATGAAGTGACAAAAGCTTGTGGGCCACGTTGGGGTAAGTTGGAATGTCAAATTACCAGGGTCATAACTTTGGCATACAATCTCTGTTTGGATATCATAATACCTTATTTTGAAGATCTCAAAGAGGATGCAAAAAAAAAATATGTTAAAATCACGTGGCACTTTTTTGGTCTCTCTGCTTTCCCTAAAAATGTCTTTTAGTCTCTTGAAAAGACTTAGGAAGTTTACGACTCGAAAAACTACAAAAGATAGTAAGTTGTGCTGCAACTGAAAAGAAACAATAGTGGGGGTCCAAGTGGAATAGGTGGGTGGCCCTAATATCCACCTGGATCAGTCCTCCCCCATTAGGAAGCAATGGTCCCCATTGCGTTGAGTCCCTCCATGAGATGGGGGAGCTTCTGTTGAACTTGGTCCTTGGTGAGCCACTTGCCTTGGTGCAGGATTTTACCATCTTTGACAACCCGATACAATTGGATCTTCTGTTAGCGAGTGTTCTTGATCTGCGTGTCCATGATCTGATCAATTGTGGTGAAAAGTATGGCCAAAGGCGGTCCAAATTGAACATTGCGTGCAGGCCAAGGAATGGGGGAATGCTGAGCTCAAAAGCATTGTTTCCCACTGATCTGAACTTAAACAGGAATGCAACAACTTACAGATATAATCATGAACACAAAGATGCAGCAAAAAAACACTTCATTTCATTAATGGAAAAATACTGAACTATGCTTACAAACAAAATGGAAATAAGATAGCTCGAGCAATGGTAGCTTATCTATGATAAGAGATGTGGCAGCTACATGCTTCTGAACTGAGTTACAATGAGGTTCAAGGGCCTTTTTATTATTGAACAATAAGGGAAAACCATAAACAACCAAAACCCTAACCCGAGAAGATGTAACACCAAGAGTTTGTGGGCCCCATTGGGGTTAGTTGGGCATCCAACTTCCCGGGGTTGTAACTTGGTCATATTATCTCTGTTTGATGCGTATAATAGCTCGTTGGAAATATATCTCTGAGGACTATAGCTATTGAAGACGAGGGGGCAGGAGATCCTTTCCAAATGTTGCTTCGAGGAATCCCTCGAGCGACAGAGGGATGTGATGATGGATAAATTTGCCCAAATCCTTTGAAGGCTACCCACAGGTGATGCATCTTCATCTAGCATCCACTCTAGAGGCACAACTCCTTTTAAAGTACAAGTTAACTTCAATATTCCCATATTCAAAGGTCTGATAGATGTAAACGACATAGGTAAAAGGTTAAATCTATTGGAAGGATATTTTTCAGTTCATGACTTTTCCAATTGGGAAAATATTATGTTTGCACTTCTCAAAGTCGCCCCACACGTCAAGGACTAATGAGAAACCTACCGTGAACAAAAGGATGAGAGTGAACCCTCGTTGTTTTTAGCTGCACCCACTTGGAATTCTTTTTGAGACGCCAACAAGGAACAATATTAACCTGTCGGGAGCTTTGAAGATAAATACATAAAGTGGACCACACTACGACAAGGAAGGGACCAAGATGTGTCGGAGTTCACAAATACTTTCCATACCCTTCTTGTGGCTATCTACACAAGTACATCGAGGACGAGATGGAGTTCCTGGACATTTCCTCACTCGACACGAATTATTGGTACACTATATAGATTAAGCAGAAGTTAAATAGAAGAAGAGGGACTTTGGATCTGTGAATCCAAAGCAAGGAAAAGGCACCCCCAAACCACAGAATAAGGGACCAAGCCAAGACGGGCTACCCAGGACAACCGGTCGAAGCCACAAGCAAAGAAAAACACCACAAAGATGAAGAAAGACACAGAAAAATGGTTTAAGTTCCATAAGAGCTCTAGTCACAATACAAGTGAGTGTCGGGCCAAGCAGTCACTGGTGGTCGAGCTGAAGGCTTTCGAATTAGACGCAGGTTCCGATTCTGAATTAGAACCTGATAAGGGGACTGACAGAGGGAAGCATACGATTGATGCGGAGCCCAGTGCTATTATGGCCACCACAAAGATCCAAAAAATATAGCCTAAAGATCTAGAGGAGGGGGAACGCCTCTTCCACTCACATATGTGGGTGAAGGGTTCTCCGTTGTAGTTTATTGTCGACAACGGGAGCCAAAAGAACCTCATTTCAATAGAATTAGTGAAGCGGTTGGGCCTAAAGACTACATCACATCCACAACCGTACACCATCGGGTGGCTTCACCAAGGATGAGATCTTTGCGTCAGCCAACAGTGTCGCCTTGCCTACAACATCAAGTCCTCCATGGATGAGGTACTGTGTGACGTTCCTCCTCTTGAAGTTTCTGATGTATCCCATACTTGTGGAAGCGACATGCTGTATATGAGTCTAGACCTTGCTATGTCATTATTACTTTGGCTAATAAGTTGTACAAGATACCAGAGGTAGCCTCGCCTACCACCATCCCTTTGATCATTGCAAAGAAATGCAGTAATATCATTTCCCAGACCAAGAAATTTGTTTTCCTTATGATTCACCCCCAAGGCAAGAAGAACGTTGTGGCCACAACTTCGAGGCAAGGCTCCTCTCCAAAGCAGCAACAGATGGACAAGGTCGTGGAGGAGTACATGGACATTTTTTCCTCACCCACAGGGGTACCTCTGCACTGTTAGGTCAAGCACCCCATCGATTTGACCCCGGGTGCACCGCTACCTAATGGACTGACCTATCGACGCTCTTTTCTGGAGAACGAGGAGATCAAGAGGAAGATTCATGAACTATTTCAAAAAGGGCACATTAGGCTAAACTGATCACCCTGCGGGAGCCTGATTGTATTAGTACAAAAGAAGGATGGGACCTTGAGGCTTTGTATTGACTATCGGGCACTAAACAAGATCAATGTTTGGAATAGGTACCCAATCCCGCAGATTGATGGCCTTCTGGACCAGCTCAAGGGGGCCAAATATTTCAACAAGATTGACTTGAAGTCAACAATTTCTACTATAGGTTCGTGTTGGGGTTCTCTCATATCACTTGGCCTTTAAGTCAAGTCACCAAGGGCAGAGTGAAAGAAAATTTCTATTGGTTAGACACCCAACAACGAGCATTCTTCGAGTTGAAGAATCGCCTCTATTCTGCACCGTTGCTCACATTACCAGACCTGCAACAACCATTTGAGATAGAGATAGATTTGTGTGTCCATGATCTAAGCTTGGTATTAGTGAACTTGGTATCCAGCATCGACCAGAGGCTTGAAAAAAAAGTACTTAGGAACCTGTTGTCTCGATTTGAGACAATGGACTTTGGGATCCCAAAGTGTACCCACACTCATTAAAAGAAGATCTTTGCAATGAATTCTACAGTCGGATACTTTTCTTGCAGGCCGCCTGAATGGCCATCTTATAGAATCTGTTGATGACCATGAAAACACAATTGTTTCCATGCTTAATAGAAGGAAGGATTGACATGTAATCCATGGAGATGTATTCCCAAGGGTGAGTAGGAGTAGGCAGAGGAGTATATAGGCCTTGCTTCTTGATGGTCAGTTTGGCAATGACACAAGCAATGTAGGATCTAATGTACTTCCCAACATCCTATCCAAGTTTTGGTCAATAAAAATACTTCTGCAACACTGCTAGTGTTTTCTCTACTTTGAAATGTCCAACAACTCGAATGTAGTGCGCCTCCCAAATCATATTGGCACACTCGCATGAAGGAACACATAGGTGTCCCATGCAGCATAATAATGCACCCTGGAGTTGAAAATCTGGAACTTTCTTGCCTTCCAGGAGCATCTGGTATGTGTTTCTGAATTCTGGATCACTCTTTTAAAGATGCAGTCACCCCAAAGTATCATGTCCACAAGAATCGAGCACAATGATGAGCTTCATGACTGGTGGTTGGTTGAGGAATTCTGCAACATTATTGGTACTACCCTTCTTGTACTTAATGTTCAAATGGAATTGTTTCATGTATGTGGACCATTTCAGATGGAAATCATTCTGCAACTTTCCTTGTGTTTGTATGAATTGCAGGGGCCGATGGTCTGTGTGGATGATCGTTTCCTTCCCCATAACATAATGCTTCCATTATTAGCATGCCTGCATAATGGAATACATATCTTTGTCATAGGTGGGATAATTTCGGACTGATCCAGGTGGCTCCAGAGAGACACACAAGACAAATATGGCTAAAAAATCGAAGTGTTTAGATTATGCTCGAAACCGGTTCATGTTAAGTATCTCGGCGTCGTGATCGCGGAGGTGCGAATGGCTCGTCAAATCGAGCTCTTATGTGAAAGATAGATCTCTTTAAAGTTTGATATGAGAGGGGAAAAGAGGGGCCCACGGTGTGCCACATGGCATCCCAGTAAGCAGGTGGGACTCGCATGGCAGCCCATCAAGCATTGACACTTGGAATTTTTTTTCATTGGTCTGCTAAACCTACATAAGAGACATAAATCATTTTGATGGAAAATGGTTAGTAAATAACCATATAACAAAATTTGTTTTAAAATATAGTTATTAATATAACTATATGAAAACAATAATTATTATAAGGCCGATGGGCCACAACCTCCCGCCGGCCCAAATCACAATCGCAACCAAAAAACAAGTCAAATATGGTTTCGGGATCGGCGGCCATAACCCCCGCCGAACCCTTCTCCACAACCTTCGCAT